>WEKX01001312.1:45024-59473 GCA_013390025.1 Pitta sordida
CCAGGGAGACAGTGTTAAGAGTTGGACTCGATGATCCTTGTGGGTCCCTTCCAACTCAGAATATTCTGTGATTCTATTCTGTGATATATCTGTTGGGTTTTTTTGTTTAATAAACCCCTCATCTCATCCTTTAGCTAAAAAAAACACAAAGTACAACTTCAGGGCAGGAGATCCTTTACAATTCCTGATCCTGAAGTTATAAAGAGGTATGATCTTTTTTTCAAAATCCACTTTAATACAGTGGTGAATGTCCCCATCTCTCATGTGGGAGACTGGGGATTCGATTCCCACCAGGGAGGCAGTGGTGCTGTTTAAGAGTTGGACTCGATGATCTTGTGGGTCCCTTCCAACTCAGAATATTGTGTGATTCTGTGATTCTGTNACCTTACACTTCACTTTGAAGTTCACACAGACCCACCTCTCAGTCCTGCCCAGGTCCCTCTGCATCCATCCCTTCCCTCCAGCATGTGACTGGACCACACAGCTTGATGTCATCAGTGAACTTGCTGAGGGTGCCCTCGATCCAACTGTCCATGTGGATGTCAAAGCTGTTGAACAGGACAGAAACAATTGTGCACTTGAAAAAACAGGCAGTTAAATTCTTTCATTTGGTTGTTTGGTTGACTGGTTTTCAGAATACTTATGATTCAACACTTTCTTCAAGTGTTAGTAGAAAGGGGCCTTCCAGACTTTATATGTAGACGAGTTCTGGTTGAATTCAGCAAAATCTCTAATCTCACCACTGTATTCAGCTGACTTTATTTGTGCTCAAGGTCTTTAGAACCTCTGGAAGAAGATTATTATGGAAATAAGAAGTACTTTCTTGAAAAAAAAATTGTTGTTGGTAACTCTACCTTCTATATGAGCAACCAAAGGAAAAAACAAGCACATTCAACTACTTCCTCATGAAACTTTACTCTAAAACACTCTGAAATCAGTACCTGCATTTTTGAAATTTAAATACTATATTTAATGCTTAAATTTAATTTAATTAGAAAAGTGAATAGTTATAGCCAAGAGACTCAGATGAGTTATTTAAATAAAAACAACACTATTTTAAAAATAAGAGGGAAAGGTCAGAAGTACAAAGACATTACTGACATCTGCCCATATATGGATCTGTTGCCTATGATTTTCTAAAATTGTTCAATCTTTTAGTCTCCTGACAGCTATTGCACTTTGTCAACAGCTAGTTAAGTAACAACATTTGTGGCAGTAGAGCTTTCAGCAAGCTCTGTTTGAAGTTTTGGTGCTGATTTTTCTAAATATGCTATTTTTAGTTACTTTGTAAAACTGTTTCATCTTACCTTTCTAATTTTTATCAACACTAAAGAAGCTATCATTAATATTCTTTTTCTGGTTCTCTTAGTCTTTTAAGTTTTTCCTTCTCAGTTTTTTTAAAATTTATTTCTAATACCCCATCCTCCAGTCTTTTTTAAATGCTACTCAGTAAGAACTGCTTTGGATGACAGTCGCTGAACACAAGTTCTCTTTAGAGCTTTAACCACAGTAAAATCAAGGCTCATTAGAAACTAATACTTATTAGTCTCTGAGTCCCTCTTCATCATGAACTTGCTGAGTCTTTTGCCTTGATGGTATCTCTGCATTCTGATCCAGCTGGTGCTGCATTCAGAGAGATAAAAGGATGAAGTCCTCACAGACTTAGTTCTGTACAGCTACCAAGAGCACTGGTTCCCTCCAAGCCTTGAACTGGTCATAATTTGTTAAAACATCTTTCATTCCTTCCAGTTTCACTCTGAAAAATTAACGACCACTGGCTTCAGGCCTCTGTGAAAAAAGAAACACAGAGGAAGGCTCAGCTTTAATGGTACAGAACAAGTTGATGCATAAAGGACATCTCACAGCTTCTCTAGAAGCAATTTAGGAAAATGCTCTTTATCATGTGGCCATGAAACACCAAGAGTCACAGAAAATTTAACACGTCCTCATACGTATAATCTTTTGAGCTCCAGTAATTCACCTCTTCTAACAAGTGTTTCAAAAGTGGGTCTAATCAAATGACCAGGTTTGCTTTGAATTGCATTTCTTCCTTTTTCTCCTACCTGTGGAGACAGGCTGGGGCAGCACTATTCTGATGTGTGCTTCTGTCACAGCCTTGGATTGGTGCAGTCTTCAAATCACAGTCCACACCCATTCCGTTGAGACTGGACATTCATCTGCCTTGCATTTATTAGTATTATTAAGTATTGAAATTGGTTCAATAAGAGTGGAATCCCCTGATTCTAAGACCCATAGATGTGGTTATCCTTTACCACAAAGAAAATAGTATTTATAGTGTTTATTTCAAAGAAAAAATGAGGATGATAACCCACCTGGGAACTAATTAACATACCCCTAGAACTTTTTATGATCTGTGCCTCTGTCTCTCTATAGAACATGATCACATTACATGCATACTTCAAAGGAAATTGAGAATAAAAACATAGAATGGTGAAAACTTCAGATGTCACTATAGATTCATGTTATGAATATAATAAGCTCTTCAGGTCCACTTAAGCTATTATATATTATAAATCTCTATATGTTATATATTCGATTCAGATTATATATATATCTTATAAATCTCTATAGATTTAAAAGTGCATGATTTTAAACAGAAGCCGTTTCAGAGTTTTCTAATTATATGAGTTTTTATTCTATTTTGAGCTTTTCCTATCCAAAAGAATAAATGTTATAAATAGTTGAGATAATGTATCACTTTATTTATATTTATATATATTTATATATTTATATATATGGGAATCACTTTAGTACAGTGGTAAGTGTCCCCACCTGGCNCTCAGAATATTGTGTGATTCTGTGATTCTGTCTGTAAGCAGAGCCAAGGGGTTGTTATGTCAGTAAAGATAAGTCAGTCATAGGATCACCACTAAACCATAAGCCCAAGCATCATCCAAAAGGCTTTTAAATATCTCCAGGGATGGCAACCTAATCAATTCCCTAAGCAGCTTGTTTCAGTCCTTGAAAACCCTTTCTGAGAAGCAATTTTTTCCCTAATACCCAAATTAAATCTCCCCTGGTGCAACTTGAAACCATTTCCTCTTGTCCTTTCACTTGTTACTTGGGAGAAGAGACTGTCCCCCACATCACCACAACCTCCTTTCAGTGAGTTGCAGAGAGTGATAAGGTCCCCCCTGAGTCTACTTTTCTCTAGGTTGAGCATCCCCAGCTCCCTGAGTTGCTCCTTATCAGACCTGTGCTCCAGACCCTTCCCCAACTCAGTTCCCATCTCTGGACACACTCCAGCCCCTCAGTGCCTCTCCTTCAGTGAAGGGTCCAAAACTGGACTTGGTACTGGAGGTGTGACCTCACCAGTGCCCAGCACACGGGGACAGTCACTGCCCTGCTTCTGCTGTTCACACTGTTCTTAATCCAGGCCAGGATGGCATTTGCCTTCTTGTCCACCTGGGCACACACTGGCTCATGTTCAGCTGCTCTCGACCAGAACAACCAGGTCCTTTTACCCTGAGCAATTTTTCAGCCTCTCTGTCCCCAGCCTGTAGCACTGCAGGGAGGTTTTGTGGTTCAGGTGCAGAGCCCTGCACTCGGCCTTGTTGAACCTCATGTTATCGGCCTAATTCCCCTACAAAACTTGCCTCCCACCCAGATGATCAATATTTCTGCCCAGCTTGGTGTCCTCTGCAAGGACTGAGGGAACACTCAATCTCTTTGTTCAGATAATTGGTAAAGTTATTAAACTGCATCGCAAGCCCTGAGGAACACCACTAGTGGCCAGCCACCAGCAGGATTTAGCTCAATTCACCACCACTTTCTGCATCCAGCCATCCAGACAATTTTTTACTCAGCAAAGATTAGGCCCATTCAAGCCATGACCAGCCTGCTTCTCTAGGAAAGAGGGAAACTGTGACAAAAAGAGAGATGAGATTCGAGGCACATCTTAAAATACTTTCAGGCATGTAAGAGTCCAAAACTCCTGTGTGAACTTATTGTCACTCCTATAAAATTCTTTCATTAACTCAATGCTTATTAGCTAAAATAATAACAGACTTTTTTTTGTGTGTGTGTGTTGTCAAGGTAGCTCAGAGCTGGTTGGTTTTTTTTCCCTATTTCATTATTTCCTACCTTATAACTGAAAACTGTACCAGCTGTGCATGTCACTTGACAATGCAATGAACATGATCCAATTTGGTTTGCACCACTGAGTGAAAGAAAGCCAAACGGAAAGGGAGGTGTTAACTGCTATTCCCAGATTTCAGACTGCTGCTACTTGATGCTTATGACCTAATTCTTTTATTGATGACACTAATTTAAAGTGAGTGACCAAGCATCCCACTGTGATCAGAACAGTTGCACAGAGTAATTGAATGTGCAGCTACTCAAGTGATTTTTGCAATCCAGAAGACAAGTAAAGGCATCTACCATGCACTTTTAAACATCATCAGTCTTGATCTGCAGAGAGAGTCTGCAAAAGTTTAAGATCTTTCTCTAGAGACTATTTTTTAACTGTGATTTGATTAAAACAAAAATATGGAATCATAATACTTGATTATTTATGAAAAATATATTATATTCATTCAGGTATCTGTGTGTTGTCACTTTTAGAAAAAACTATCTGAAATTGAATTTTGGAATTTTTGTAAGTGTTGTGTTTCAACTCTTCCTTTTTAAAAAAATCTCAAGAAGATGGTGGCTTTTTGCTTTTTTCTCTTTTGATTTGTTCAATGCAGTATAATTTTGTAGTTACAGCATGAATGAAATCCCAGACACAGAATCATGGAATTGTTTGTGTTGGAAGTGACCTAAAAGATCATCTAGTTCCAATTTCTCAAACATGCCTCCCCTCAAAAAAACCCCAACCCAACAAAACCCAAAGCATAACCCCCCAACAAACAAACAAACACAACAACAAAACCAAACCCAAAGAAAGAAATAAAAACCGCCAACAAATTAGAAAACTATCAAACCCAGAAAGCAAAATCTTAGGTGTTGATATCCATCCATCCATCCATCCATCCATCCATCCATCCATCCATCCATCCATCCATCCATCCAATCGTTTCTTCTGTACCTCCCCAGAGGTTTCAAGAAAGAGCTAAAATACTTTACCATCTGCTTCTGAAATGCCCACAGTTCATCTTTCACACTCTCTTTTCTACTTTCCTGTTGCTCAGCCAATGTTTTCCTCTCTCTCCTTTTAACTGAGAGATGGAGGTTAGACAGAAATACACCTTATATTTCATTGTGCTAATAGTACAACCCACACACTGTCAAGCTGCAGAGATGAACTCTGACAAATGTGTCCTTCCAAAATAGAACTGACCCTGAATACAGCTGCTAATTTCCTTTTTATATACTCAATAAGTCACAATGAAAAAAATGGATCAAATGTCATCGTCGCATCATTAAAAAATGAGATGCAATATCTTCCAAGTCTGAGGGAAAAAACAGAATGAGGTTAAAATTGCAAGCCTGGGCTATAATTTATGGCTTAATTAAACTCTGCATTGATATCCTTATCTGACAATACCTTTTTTGCTCTTAGATTGTCTCAGTGGGAATGAATCACAAGGGGTATGTTTTGCTGAATCTCAAGAGGCAGTATCCAGTCAGATAGGAAATGGGAACAGATGTATGAAAGATCTCTAATGCTCTCAATTCCTTGTTTCCTTTTTCATCATCTTTCCAGGGTTACATCTATCCCAAAGCTGCAGGAGGTTTTGAAAGAATGACATTCAAGGAGTTGAATTACTGATTTTTTTTTTTCTATAAAGTGAAAGAATAGAAAAGCATTTGTCTCCTACTTAAAGAAAGAGGTGTCCATATTATACAATAGTCCAACATACAAATTGGACACTGCAGCAAACTGCCCAGGCAAAAGTGAAATCCTATGAGTAATCCATATGAGAAATATGAGTTAACCAACTACGGATACATTTTTAGATTGGATATATCATATATATATTTTATGTATATATTTTGGATATGGTTATATGATATATGGATATATATTTAGATGAAGGTAATAGTTGATTTCAAGTCTTATTTGGTTTCTTTCTTTATCCCTAAATTAATGATAAACAATTATGCATTGAAAAAAAAACCCCAAACAAAACCTTTTTTCCAGTGATTGCCTTGTTTTAAGTGCAGACTCTATCATTTAGTCAATTTTAACATGAAAGTTAATTTAAGAATTAAGGATTTTCCTACATTAATTTTTAGTGGCATAAAAACCACAAAACAAATGAGTTCTTCATCACAAACTAAAAAAATACCTTGAATTGGGTCACCTAAATTTAGTATTAAATTACTAGGACTTCAGCTCTAGATTTGTCCATCTATATATCTTAGGAATTCTTCTTCATAAATGTTTTTATTTAGGACTGATTTTATCTGTGGAATACTTTGTACAAACCCAAAATATTTATACTGCAATTATCATGGGGAGATTTTGCCTTCACATACAAGTTTAAAAATACATGCCCATTCTTTTCTTTGCTGTTCTTAAGTTATTTTAATACAGAAAGCACTTCAGAATCCATGTCCTGGAGAAAGAGGGCCTATACTGTGTTGAGAATATTATGTGATTTTTATCTGGAGACTAAAATGGGATTTTGCATGAACTGGCCTCCAAATGGTAATTTTTAATCCAGCTGAGAATGGATCAAGTAGGATGCTGTCATAGATTTATCAAAGTCCTTCATTCCTAAATTAACACACAAAAGTTATCATCAGCCAAGACATATTCTAATCTCCACCTGACTGACAAAAGTATATTTCTTAGTATTAAGTTGATACTAACATATTATATTAAGTATTTTGTCAGAATAAAAATATTTAAGGCATGTGTAAGCCAAGCACTAGATGTGGGCTGGATGTATTTGGCACAGATTTTATACCAATTCACAGAAATCCAGTAAAAATATGTTGATTATTTTAAATACTGGAAAGTGTTTATGTTTTGAAATCTGACATTATTGTAATATAGAAATAAAGAAGAAACACAGAAGATCTGGCATGCCTAGATGAATTTTTGATATGAAGTTGTCCATCGAATCTTGCAGCCAGGTGGGTGTGAATCTCTTCTCTCGGGCTGACAACACCAGAACAAGAGGACATGGCCTTAAGCTACACCAGGGGAGGTTTAGACTGAATGTTAGGAAGAGGTTTTTCACAGAGAGAGTGATCTCTCATTGGAATGGTCTGCCCAGGGAGGTAGTGGTCGCCATCCCTGGTGGTGTTTAAGAGAAGACTCGATGAGGGGCTCAGTGACATGGTCTAGATGGTGGGAGGCTTGGGTGGATTGAGAATATTGTCTGTGGTTCCACGCTTGTGGGCCTGATCCCTGTGTGGGCATTCACTTGGGAGTTGGACTGGATGATCCTGTGGGTTCCTTCCGACTCAGAATAACCTGTGAACCTGTGAATCACTGAATAGTTCATTTTGGAAGGTACCTTATAGATATCATCTACAGTGAACCCCCATTACTCGCAGGCTGTTGGGTTTGGTCCACTTCCCGTGAGTTGTGAAATCTGCAAAGATAGTGAACCCACTATATAGTCGAGTATGCCAGGCCCCCTCCTCATATAAGGTCTGGAGGATGGTCCTGAGAGCGGGGCTTATCTCAGTTGTCTGGCTGTGTTACACCGAGGCAGATGTGTGGGGCCGGTGCGGGGCGGGGTGCGTGGCCGGCGCGTGGCACGGGCCAAGGTGGTGGCAAGAGCTGGCCAAGCAGTGGGTGCGGCTCCTGGCACACAATGGCATACACACAATGGCAGCCCCGTCATCCCATCTTGTAGCCCGGCGGAGGGCAATTCCAGTCGTGCAAAACCACACATTTACACTAAACGCGTCCTGGGTGCATCGTACTGGCTCCTGGCTGGGACCAATTTACATATTTGTGAGCAGACGGGGCCCGCTGTGCTTGCGCTGTGAGCAGCGGGGAGCGGGGGGCGTGGGGAACCAGCTGTGCTCGCAGCACGAGCAGTGAGATGGGGGCCGTGCCAGCTGGGGTCCCGGTACGTTCTGAGCATGTGTTGAGATCGCAGAGCTTGTAGAAAAATCACCCACAAATACTGAAGCTCGCGAATAGCAGACCGCAAATACGCTGGGGCTCACTATACTTCCAACTTTCCACCTACACCTTCCACTAGACCAGGATGGTCAATTCCTAGCCTCGAACATTTCCAAGGATGAAAGACAAGGGAATGCATAAAAGAAACTGAAAATTCCTATGCTCCAAAGCCATTCAGACCATGGAGTAGAAAGACTATGAAAGCATCACCTAACACTTTCCCTTTGCATGGCCATGGAGCTTCATTGATCTGACATTTCCCTTTAGATTTGCTATAAAACATGACTGAAGGACTGTTTGCTTTTTGGGGATTGCAGAATATGTGAGAATTTACTGCATTATTCAAGACACATAAAGGGAGCACCAGGGAATAAGATATTTCAATTTAATTCCATAAACAGCAAGAACCCACAAGAGGAACGCCTTCATAAAAAAAGAAGTGAAAATATTTTATCAACTTTTGATATACACCTACCATAATTGCTTGAAGAAGTTTGCAAAAAACATCGCAATCCCAAGTCAATATTACTTCAACTGGGAATAAAAGAAAGAAAACAAAATAAATTTTCCTGCGAGACACCTCTCCAAAACACTTACCCCTTTTTTTTTCTTTTTTCTGTTACTATTTCTTAAAAATTCAATGCATTACTTTGTTGATAAGATGTTGTTAATATTTAAAATCTAGAATTTTGGTTTGTTTGCTTAATTTTTTCCTCTCTCTGGTCTTTCAAATAATTTTATCTTGTTTTCTAATTTTTTGTCCCTCAAAAACATTTATGCCTTAAATCCCTTGTTCTTTCAAACTGTTTCAATACCTGCAAAATCTATCTGACTCAGAGCTTTTTCTGCTACATTAGAGGATGAAAATTAAAATATCTGAATGACTCACTGCCTGTAAAATTATTCTCATTTTACCATGAATTTCAGTCCCATAGTGAGTACAACTTCAATGCAAGCTTTGTGTTCTGTGCTCTGAATTTGAGATTTCAACTATATTAAAGACACACTTTTAGTCAGAAACTGTGCATTAATCTGTAGAAAGGTTCATTTTCAGAGCATAATGCACTCCTGATCACTTGGAAAATTCCAGTCCTTGGTAATTCCACCTCACACCTGAAAAATAGATTCAAATATATTACCTGGTTTATAGGGCTGTTTAAACTAAGTTATGGAATTGAGATTGTGGGGCTGGTATTTTTTTTTCCATTTTTCCCCATTTACACATTAAGAGTTGTTTGATTATTGCATTAACAGGCTTTGAGAATTGACATGCAACTATAAATTGGGAGTTACCTGTATTTAGTAACAGATCAGATTAATGCATTAATCCTATACATTTTGTCAATATTTATCTAAAGGAGCACCAGCCTGAACAATGTCTTTGAGTAAAAGAACTTTGTTTCCATACAAAACATCACTTTTATAAATCAATCACATTTCCCCCCCATTTCTGTTTGAAGTAAAACCATAGGGAAAAAAAAATTACTCCCTTCTTACATACTGAACAGCTCATTCCTACTTCTTAGGATCTACCTTTAGAGAGTACAGAGTAGTCCCTTAAAATATGCACTATGTTGAAAGACAAGATGACCAGAACCTCAGAAATCACTCTTTTAGAAATTGAACAGCAGAGAATAATGCCATTTGGTAAGGTTGTTTTCATTATCTTACTTATTAAACTGCATAGGACCAAAAAGAAGAAAAAACAACCCAAACTCAAACCACTCATCCAGGATGTCTTTGGTTTTGCAGAGAAATACTTGAATAGCTGTTTTAATTTGGAGTAAGATTATTTTCTCTCGTATTCAAATTTCATTTCCTGATGCATTCTGAATGAAGCCAATCTATTCATTGCGTAAATTGAACACACTGCATAATAAGGCAATAATTGTGTTCAGCTATAGAACATTCAGACGAAAATTGTTTAATATTACAGCACTGATTTTACAATAGGATATTTTTTTGTGTCAATGTACTGTATCTAAAATAACCTTAATAGCCATTTTCCTCTTATTTCTTCAGTAAGATGAGGTCAGCTGTACTTTTTGATCTAATGATGCTGATCTTTCTGTGATTCATTAATAAAAATTGCTGCTGTTGCAAGGTTTGTTTTGCATCTGGCTTTAGGAAGTGAAGAAGCATCATTTTTTCAGCTCCCACAGTTTCATCCAGTTTCAGACTGATACAAATGAACTTGTGCCTGTAAACATCCAAGAAAACACAGCTTAAAGCTTGATTAGGATGGGGGGGGGAAGGAAAATTGTGGCTCCCAGTCTCACCAAGTTGATAAACGCAGTTAATTGACTTCCATGCCTAAAATTGTTTAAACTGCTCTTCACTATGGCTGTGTTTAACTACAAATTACAATAAGGGTAATTACAACCAGTATTCATTGAATTTGTTAGGAAACCTGAAGGATGAGTAAGGAAAGGTTTGTGTCATGCTAGTTACTGTAGGTTTATGGGCTGCATGAAGGTGTCTCCATGGCATTTAGATTATCTAGAGATTTTAGTCTCAACTTCAATTTGAAGACAATATGTATTACTGAGTCTTGAGCTTCCTTCTGATGGGCGCAGTTACATAGATTAAGACATCGATGAATATGAGGATTTTTAAAGGGTCCTTCTTCTCACTACATAGTAGCAAAAGGACAAATGACTAATTAAAAGGAAGCGAGCACTTAACAGCATGTTTAGGGCTGTGGAGGCAGGTGGAGCACGATCCTGCGAAGAGTTTTGAAGAGAAAACTGCTTTTTGTTTTACTACATAAACAAGCAAAAAAGAAAAACAACCAAAACCAAATGAAACCCAACTCAAAATTTTCTGAATTGGTGGCTGTAAGAAGAGAATTTTAAATTCTGTTTTTGATGCATCATTTCAAACGCCAGATCAAAGAGCTCTCAGCAAAAAACCTCATGGTTTCTAAGAAAGCACTTTGGGTGACAGTAGGAGGAGAGAGGGCAGAAATTATGAGAGCAGTCACATATAAAAGGATTACAATTGAGACAGAAATATTTCAGCAGCAAAAAGAAAGTATGACACACAATCTTCAAGCTGTGTTCAAGTTGAACACAATTGTTCAGTTTAATGTGATTATATTAATTGACGAGACAACTTGAAACAAAAGGTGATTAGTACCTGGGGAGAAGAGGTGGGTTGACAAGGAAAAGATAATAAGATCAGAGCCCTTATGGAAAAGAAAGATAATGACTTGTAAATATTAACCATGGACCAACAAAGGTCCATGGTTAATGGACCAACAAAGGTTGGTCCATGGTTAATAATTCCATACCTTTCCATTCCATTCAAAGGTATGGAAAACAGTAACGTGTTTAGATTCTTAGTGATACATGAGGATATTTATTCCTCAGGAGTCAGAGCTTTTAATGGGGATTTCCATAAAGATTTGTTTTTAACATCAGAAAAGAAAAATAGAACTATTGGAAGAGCCTTCAGATATTCTCATCTGTCTCTGACTGGTTCTAGGCTTCACAAGTGTGCAATAAGGTAAATGATAATCTTAAGAAGATGTGGAAATTAAATTCTCTACACTGTGGGGCCTTCTGTTAATAGGTAAGTTATTTTCCTTATGATTTTTCTATTTTATTTTATTTACTTAGTATCCATTTTAAAATTCTTCAAATAGAGAGACCCATTCAGTCAGCCCAACAAGATGTGGGAGTTTCTATTGTTGATTTTATTGAGTTGGCATTTTATCATGATGTTGCCATGGTTTCCTTGACATTTTTCCTCCTCACAGCCCTTCCTGCTGCCATCACAGGGAATTCCTGAATTCTGCTCTAGTCAATGATATTCAAACAAGGTCACCAGCTCACACTGTGTGGTTAATATTCACTCCATTCATTCAAATGTCTCATTTACAATGTTCTTGATTCTTCTGCAGAATGTTATACTTTCTGCATCTGTGTTGAATAGTTACAGAGATAAAGTATGCAACCTTGGCATACATCTCTCCTGATGTTACACTGTTCAGCAGCTTCACAATCTGTTTGTATTGCTATTTTCTCCCCAAGTACTCATTTTTTTCATTAGCTGCATATTTCTTGTCACCATTATGCATTCAAAAATGTGTATTAATCTGACACATTCGGATTTATCAACAGTCTTTTCAGAATCAAGAAAACATTAATGAGCTTTTCTTTGGGCTCCTGATGCATACAGATACCATCATTTTGTTTTTCATACCTAACTCTATGTAGAATCCAAACATGCATCACAATGCTTGTCTCAGTGTCTTGATAAATACATGTGCAGAGGTGTTTTAACAGTCTTTTTTTTAGTATATTTAATAGTTCAAAGTTGTTTATAGTCTTTGGTAAAGGAATAAAACTCGATTATTTGAAGAAGTTTGTACATATATCTTTCAAAGAAGTTTCCTCTGAGGGAGTGAAATGTTCCAAGTTTTTAATATTATCCTGCCAACATATTATTTTTTTTGCTTGGTACTATCCAGCTTTTGCCTAGGTGTCATTTTTTAAGTAGGAGAGGTCCACATCTGTAGTTTTTTGTTTCAGATTTACAAGAATCACAAAAATCATTCATCTATTTATATAATAGCTCTTCATTTTAGAAATTTCATGGGAAGAGATTCCACGTTTATATCATTAAAGAGTGTGTTATAACTAGATATTTCAATATTTTTCATTTTAATTTCCCCTTGTTCCTGGAATGCTCCTGGATGTTACGAACTGCTGAAAACTCATGACAATAAATGTTGGCAGTAGGACTACAGACTTGAGGGTCAAAGTCACCATCTCGCATTGATGGCTCCAAACAATGTGCACTCCTTTTCTGGACAAAATGAGCCAGATGAGTGTGATGGTACTTCACTTTAAATTAATGCATGCTGGATTAGTTACTTTAGACTGAATCATTTGGTGCCACACACAGCGTGCAACTGGAAATGATCATTGTGGTCATTGCTTTACACAGCTTGGTTTGAATCATACTTGCAGGTTCCTCGAGGTGTTTATTACATGAGTTGCAGTTTAACATGAGGAACAGGCTATCTGAAGAAACAGGTATCTTTGGAGTGAGCAAAGCTGGGTCTTCTGCTGGGTCCCAAAACTCACGGCTGCTTTCCATATTTCAAATTTCCCATAAGAATACTGTTTGCTTTTTCTCTGTTCTTTTTACTTTCTCTCTCAGGCTGGAACCACAAAGAATGAACTTTACTTTTTTTTTTTTTCCTACACATGGTGTTACAGTGAAAACACAAAATAAGAGTATGAGTATTGCACTGTTTTTGAAACTGTACCATGGAGTGTAAATATTGGCTTTATGTAATTGTATTACAAAAAAAGTGGTAGAAAAATTTAATGGCTCACAAGGTCACAACTGAATATAAAAACACTCCAAAAATATGTTTATTGGTTTAACTTGATTTTTTAAGCTATTTTTTCTCAATGTGTACCTTCCATATTTACTTTTAATGCATTTATTAGCAACCAAGGTCACTTCCAGATCACTGGAAGCACAAATGTGTAACCAGTTGAACTATTTTGGCAAAATAGATACTGTGGATGCTGTTTAAACACATGTGCCAGGACTCCATCAAAGCCTCATTAAGTCTGAATTGTTAAAAATATGTCTGTTAAAATATTGGAGGTAATTTCTTCTGACAAATGGTTTTCTAGTTTTCATCCAAGTGGCCTCCCCCTGAGACCAAAAACTCTGAGTTATACTTTTCAGGGTCATAAAAACAACCAACCAATTTTTTTTAACGCTATATGTAAAACTGCCTTTGCATGCTTCATCCTCTTCCTTCAATGTAAAACTCAGTGGAATGATCACATACCAGTTCTCATGATGCAGGTGAATGGTCATGAATGTCTGCAACAAGGAATGTAAGGACTTCTTTCAAGAGAACCAGAGAGAATGGAAAGGAATACCTATTCACAGGTTCACCAGTTCTTCAAAGTTGGAAGGGTCCCATAGGATCATCTAGTCCAACTCACAAGCAAATGCCCACACAGGGATCGAACCCACAGGTGTGGAACCACGAGCATCACACCCCATCCATTCAAGCCTCCCAACATCTAGACCATGTCACTGAGCTCCTCATCCAGTCTTTTATTAAATGCTTCCAGGGATGACGACTCCACCACCGCCCTGGGCAGACCATTCCAATGAGGGATCACTCTCTCTGTGAAAAACCTCTTCCTAACATTCAGTCTAAACATCCTTTGACGTGGCTTAAGGCCATGTCCTCTCGTTCTGGTGTCTTCAGCCTGAGAGAAGAGATCCACACCCACCTGGCAGCAACCTCCCCATAAGGCTTGTACTCCAGTCCTTTCACCATCCTTGTCACCCTTCTCTGGACCTCCTCAAGCAGCTCAACATCCTTCTTAAACTGGGGAGCCCTGGACTGCACAC
>WEKX01001312.1:65141-113604 GCA_013390025.1 Pitta sordida
CTGCTAGTTCTTTCATGACCCTCGGGTGGATGCCATCCGGTCCCATAGACTTGTGAGGGTCCAAGCCACTCAGCAAGTCTCTGACTACCTCCTCTTGGATTACAAGGGGGTTATCCTGCACCCCAGCCCCCTCCATGCCACCGCTGGTCCAGTTGTCCTGCGGACAGTTTGTTTTGCTATTGAAAACAGAGGCAAAGTGTGCATTAAGTATTTCTGCTTTCTCCTCGTCTTTGGTTACTATATTGCCCTCTGCATCCAATAGGGAGTGGAGGGTGTTACTGCCTTTCTTTTTACTGTTAATGTACTTATAGAAACTTTTCTTATTGTCCTTGACAGAGACAGCTAGGTTGAGCTCTGTCTGGGCTTTCGCCTCTCTGGTTTTCCTCCTGCACCGCTTCACAGCTTCCTTGAACAGACTATGGCACAGTAACGTCCTTTGTTTGTTTTCTTTCTTCCACCACAGATAGTATTATTCAAATCTGCTAAAAGTGGTTCATAATTTTTATAGTTCTAACATTTAGCGAGTGTACAGCAAGTGTGGTGGTACATAATCAACAAATCCTTGTCTACTTAATTATCTTTCCTTTCGTATGCCCTTTGTGTCGCATGCATCACTATGTTGACTTTTGGGTGTACATGTAATTTTTTGGAGGGTGAAAAAGGTGTGATGTCTCAAAGCTACTTTTATTTTAGTCATTCAATAGTAGAAGAAATCTGCCAATGAGTTTTGATCTTCGCAGTGGGACAGTGACCCTATTCTCTCATAAGGGATTGCAGGTGCATTGTAAGTTGGTGTGGACCATGGTCTGCATTACTTATTGGGGGCCTTCCTGAGCTGAACCTGTGCAGTACTTGAATTTCAGATAAAACGCTGCTTCAAATCTAGCATCCTGGAAGCACAGTTCACAGGTTCACAGGTTATTCTGGGTTGGAAGGGACCCATAGGATCATCTAGTCCAACTCCCAAGCGAACGCACAAGCGTGGAACACCACGCTCCATCCAGTTCCTTCCCCAAGAAAGCTGTCTTCTTGTCTTACTACAGAATATGCTGGTGTGTCTCAAAATCTTTTTTTCCAAGGGTCAGTTATACCTGAGGAATATTGCAAGCCTGCTCCAGGATCGGGCTGAGATAGGCAGCAAATCTATCTTAAAGAAGGGTCTGTCTTGGCATTTTGGATGCTCTTGTCCCCTCAGAAGGGGATCATATACAACTATAACCTGTCTTTTCTCTCTCGTGAAGGTAGTTTTGATGCAGGGAGTTGGATTTCTGACCTTGACATCAACTCAGATGTAGAAGGACCAACATCCACAGCATCCATTGACTGGCCATCCACATCCAGACCATGAAGCCTGTTGTACCTGGCACTCACCTGCCTCTACCATGGCACCCGGAAAGGCAAAGAACAGCTTTCTGCTGCCCTTGTTTCTCTCTTTCTGGTGTATTTTGTGAGAATTAGAAATGGTGTTAGATCTTAGTCACTGTCAGGACATGTTTTAATTAACCTGAACTTAAAAGACAAGGACTTGTTAAAGTATATGTTTGTATAAGTTAATTGGATTTCCACAAGTACAATAATTACTCATACTTTTGGTAAAGGTTTTAAATAGAGTGTAATTTTCATGATGAAACATTTGCAGGTTCCCTTCTTAATCATTAAACAGACACAGAGCTTTTTTTTTTTATTATTCTAAATTTCATCCCAGTTGTTAGACTATTAATAACTTATCTTTGTAATAGAGCTGTTCAAATTAATGAATTTTTGATTTATTCAAATATTCTGAGAAAGATGCAAATTACAATCTTTAGTAAATAAAACCAGTCTTGTTTAACCATAGTAATCTATAAATAAAGTGATTATAGCAGTTTGTTTTCCCATGTGGGTTTTTTCCAAAATTACTAATCAACAATTCTTCCAGTTCTTCAGACCTCCCTTGAACAGCTTCCCGATGTGACTTGTTCTGTTTTGGAAGGCAAGATCTGGACAAGATCACTGCTCCTTTTGAATCAAACACTCTCTACTGGTTTCCATTTTTATAACATTGACAGTGAAGATTTTTCCTAATTAATATATCCCTTTAAAATTACACTTCAAATAAAAGATTAAACAATGATATGACAGTTAGATGAATATGCCTTTAATTTAAAAAGAGAAAGATAATAGAGTTAATAAAATAAAATTTTCCATATATAACCTTTGAAGATATTTTCTTAAGTGCACTTGTACCAATACCACATTTTCCCACAATTTTTCAATTTAATTGCGTGTGTTTTGACTGTGTTTACACCTTTTCTCTCTGTTTGTTGCAAATAATGAGGAAATTAGTTCAAAGGCATGAATGCTAATGTAAAATTTATTTTACCTCTGTGTTACCAAATATTTGTTGGAGTAAACTATAACTCATATACAACATTATTCACAGATGCAATCTCATTATAAGATTTTGGTTCATTAAATAAAATAAATAGTTTCTCACTGTGTTTAATCAAAGCTTAGAAAATACAAATGTTTAAAATTAGCTGTACTTTAAAAGCTGCTGATCAGGGGTTTGTGCACAGCATTTGTCAGATGACAAAGTAATAGCTCATGTGTGAACTCGATGCTAAAAATCTGTTTTTTTAATGAAATTCACACATGAAGTAAGTGTTTATTTTCAGGATGCATATAAAGGGAATTAAACTTGCCAATATATGATGTAAATGTTGGGTCACAGCTTCAGAAGGAAACAAGTCACACTTGTTTCATATCACCATCTACGTAAATTCTGTGGTAGGTCTAACAACCAGCCTGTTATGTTTTGCCATTAATTAAAAAAAGTTTAAAAAATGTAAAAGCTCAAAAAATAAGAAAATAAATCTATTGCGTCACCATATTTTGCAAACCTGTTATGCTGCTAAATTTCTTAAAGATTTAGGACTGGATTATTCAATGAAAACTTTCATTTATTTAAATAACAAGGCAGTGGGGTTTGTGGCAAGAATAAAGCTCAGTTATTATAAACTTAAGAAGAACAATAAATCAAAATAAACAAAGTAAAAAAAAATAAATCTCATTTCCTTAACATGAAGACAAATATATCATGTCTTGATAAATCATTCATCCCTAATCTGGTCATTTGTTTTAAATTTAATCTTTCCCCAGAAATTTAGTTTATGTCACTATTTAGGACCTACCAGTGCGAGTAAAACCTATTTGCTTGTGATTAAAACTGATTTTAAGAAAAAGATTATTTCACCTTGAAGCCTTTAATCAAAACCGAGAAAAGGTCATTCTTTGCTGGAACCAGTGCAGTTTAAGTGTGTGTAAATATGCATTTTAAGGAGATTCCCCTAAGAAACTCTTCATATTGATGTAATAAGCCTCTAATTATGATATTGAGCCTGTCTTGATGATTATTGAATTGAATGTCTGGGGCATTTTCCTAGTTTGAGAAGAAAACACAGAAGCTAACCCAGCAATGACTAAGAAAATGGTAATTTTATGTGGTGTTAACCATCTTAGTTTCTGTTACACTCTTTTTATGAGAAGTGGAT
The DNA here is from genome assembly GCA_013390025.1 of Pitta sordida. NCBI lineage: Eukaryota > Metazoa > Chordata > Aves > Passeriformes > Pittidae > Pitta > Pitta sordida. The sequence goes on from WEKX01001312.1 coordinate 68,675, forward strand.
AAACAGGAAAACAACGATGATATTTTGTGAGTTATTTGTTGTGCTGAACATCCACAGAAAGCAGAGGAGGAAGCAGAGATGGGAAAATAAGGTTGGCTAAGAAAACTCAACTGTTAGCCAAAGGTATTGTAAGGAAAGCTGCTGTTCTGGAAAAGTATTTATTGTAAGTATCTGGAATCCAATTTTGAAGTCTGGCAATTGGCAACCAAGGCTTGGTCAGTCTGTAGGATGAATAGCTGAAGTAGTTCTCTGTAACAAATGCTTGATACTTAGCAGCTAATCAATTGTTTAATTGTTTAATTGATTTAACTCACAGCAGCAATTCTTCTGAAAATTTTCATGCCATTAATTGTCGGGTAGTTGGTGTAGAGTCAAAGTCAGAGGTGTCATCTCTGTGTCTCCTGCATCTCTAAAGAACGGGCCACAACTCCACTTCAGAACATGGCAAGTGACAACTTCCAGGAAGAAAAAACTCGGGTTAGGATTTACATTCCCTCTGAGGGGAATTTTGGTGTTCAAAGTCAGTTCTACATAAGAAAAACTAACCAAACAACCAAACCAAACAATCCAGCTGTTGCTCCTTAATTCTCAACTCTTCACTTGCTGTGAAGCCAGCTCTGCAAGAAGTTATTCTAATTTATTCTAGCTGTTTTCCTCCCCTGAAGGCTGATACTTGCTGAATCAGTAAACTCCACTGAAACCATATAGTGTCATTCCATGAAGTATTTTTCAGTTGAAACTCTTTATGAAATTTGCTTCTTTTATAAAGAGACTTTCAGGGAAGAAGGGGGACCAGAGTGTGGGGGGAAAGATGGAAGTCCTGTTTTGACACTTGGGCTTGAAAACTTCCTGAAGGCAAATGTAATTACTTTGTCTAAAAAATGAGAGTTTGCGCTTTTCCCAACCTGAAGCTGAAAAAAATCTTTTAGTTTTCTCAATATGTGTAAAGTAAAAAACAGTAAATACTGTCTCCTCCCCTACAGAAATTACTTGTCCCTTTTTCCAGCATGAACATGATAGCATAACTGAGTTATGTTTGAACACAATTAGTTTTTGCCTCATTTAGTGAGTCTGTGAACTGATATCAAATGATTCTGCAGCTAATGGTATCAAACCCTAAAGCTTTTCTGTTCTTCTGCCTCTACTCTGAGTTAACTAGATGATCCTGTGGGTCCCTTCCAACCCAGAATAACCTCTGAACCTGTGAACTCTATCAACATCCCCTTTAAAATATAGTTTCAGTGGTTTTCTCTGCATTTAAAGAAAAATCACAGCACAACTGAATGCATGGGAAAGATACAGGTAATGAGACAATTAAATTACTTCATAAATGGAAATAAAAATAATTTGATTTAAATGGGAATAGCTGGGTCAGCTATACTGGAGAGATTCATCACTTCCCCAGAAATCACTTGTGTTCACTTCTTTTCATTCACACTGTGAAAGAAGAAGCCTTTGATGATAAACAAAATCTGAGGGTTTGATTCACTCACACATTCCCAGTTTGCTAGATTAGAAGGTTTCTAGAGACGCCACAAGGCTTCTGGTATCCAATGTCATGTTTGTGTTGCTGGTAGGACAACCATGGCAGTAACAGCTGGCACCCAGATAATTAGCATGGGATGCTGTTTTGCCTCATGCCACTACCTTGCCTGGAATCATGGGCAAAAGTAATGAAATTTTACTGGTTTAGTCATAAATAAAGATTTTTTTTTATATTTTTATACATATACTATTTTTAAAATATTATTTTAATTAAAGATACACAGAAGTCTTCAGTCTGAACAAAATGTCTGTTACAATTTTTCCAAGACAGGCCATTTAAAGGAAGAGTCAGAAGACAGGTTTATGTTCTGGTCAGAAACACTGGCATCATGTAGGTCCCTGGACGCTTCTGAACAAACCTTAAGATCTTTGTTGGAGGCATGTTGAGAAGTGTCCTGAGCTAAATCAGACTTAGAGCTTTCATGACTGAAAATGGAGAAAAGGAACTTTGGAGTTTGGGTTTGGCTGGGGTTTGGGAGTGATTTTTGTTTGTTTGTTTGTTTTTTTTCTTTAAATAACCAGGTCTTTACTGTTATTTTAAGCATCTTTTCTACCACAACTCTCAATTTGGAGTCAATAATAAAGGAGTCTGTATTAGCATTTTAATAATGATGAAATTTTCTCCCTACAGGGACTGCACTAAGTCAAAGATTGCAGAGCTCCTGGCCCGTGACCTGCTCTTTGCTAATGATTGTATGCAGAGTGTACACACACAAGATGATTTGCAGTGCATTACTATTTTGCTCCTGCTGCTAAATGGTTTGGCCCAAACATCAGCTTAATAAGGAAAGGTCTGAGTCCAGCCATATCTTAATGGGAAGGTACTCAAGCACTTGTTTTTGTTGACAGTACAGCACTGGCTACGCTGCCCTTGTGGCAGTGTGCCATCTCAGAGTGTCATGATTGATGATGAAGTCCCACGGAGCAGAGGAAAAGCTTGAACAGCCTTTGAGAAGATTAAAACAGCCTTTCAAAAAGGAAATAGGCATCTGAATCCAAACAAAAGTAAATGTGCGTTATGCAGCTGTAATTCCTGTTCTCTTGTTTGGCTGAAAAATGTAGACAATTTAGAGCTGTTCCAGTAAGCATTTTGGACTCTAACACACCCTCCCCTGTGCCCAGGAGGTACAATCTTTCAGAATAAGAACCAACACAGTCACAGTCAAATATTCAGCATTCAAGCAACGCTCCTACAGGTTCAATTATATTGAACTGGTTTCTGAAGCATGTGTCAAAGTAGAGTGCCTAAAACTATTTCAAGAGGTGGTAAAAATGAGCTGGATTTCCAGGAGGCAGGCCAGTGAATGCTTTAAAAACTATGCTCAGGCAAATCAGTAGCTGTTTGATATTAGTTTCACAACATGGGAAACTGCTATTTTACTCCGTGTGTTGGTGTTGGAGTTGCCAGAGCTGGCGGCAGAGCAAAACAGCAACAGAGGAAAACAGCCACAACAAACAGAAGATTCTGCGTCTGTGATGGCTCTGGCAAAACTGGGCTAATTTCTCACTCAAGCCACAAAAGTGCATTCATTCTTATAGTCTACAGAGATCATAAATTCAGAAGAAATCAACCCACGAATTTGTTTCTTTTTACTAAATCAGTCCAGTGTTAGTATTTATTTCAAACATGAAAGTATGATTTTTTTTATATACAACACAAGTGATAGTGGGCATTTTATGTCTAAAACAGAAAACATTCAGTAATTTTGTTTTGGACACAATTTTGAGGTATGGTTTTCTCTTCAAGTGGAATTTTTGGGGTCAGTGGAATGGAGTGTGCTTCAGGAAGTATTCTGCATTTGGGGGTTATAATGTTATTTTATATCACTCTTTAATGTCTCTATGGCTTTCAGTGCCATAAGGGTCAACATTTACAGAGAGACAAATTTTCATTCTAAAGTGTAATAGAATGGAACTGTGTGATAGTCAAAACGTTCAGAAGTCACCTTCAAAAAGTCCGTAAGTTACTCCATGAAAGACATACACAGTAAACCCAAAAGTATCAAAATTCTGTTTGCAAGAGAAATCATTTTTAAACAGCGATGGCCTAAGAGCCACTTGCCAGTACAATAAGTTCTAAGCTCTCCATGGGGCCTCTGCAATATTTATCACATTTTGTTAAAACAGACAGCAATGCTAGTGGTATCTTTGATAGATTTGGTTCCTGTCAGACGTGACTATTCCTATACCCTTTTGTTTTATATGAAACCAAGTTTCTACTCGATTTTAGAAAAGTTTTAATAATGAACTGAGCAGCATATACATTATTGCCTACCAACATTTATCCATTAGTGAAATTCCTTTTTTATGGCCTTGATTTTTTACTGATTATTATGAATTATCTTTATTTTCTTATTTCTTGAATTCTTATATTCATGTTGCATTTACCAGTTTGTACTTCAGCATTGTTTACATAAGTAATTTAGATAACATCTTTTTAAAAAAACTTTTCTTTGGAATTATAGAATGAATCATAGAATCATAGAATGACCTGGGTTAGAAAGGACCTTAAAAGATCATTCAGTTCCACATTCCTTGCCATGGGCAGGGACACCTTTCAATACACCAGGTTGCTCAGAGCTCCATCCAGCCTGGCCTTGGACACTTCCAGGGATGGGGCATCCATGCTTCTCTAGGCAATGTGTTCCAATGACTCGCCACTTTCACAGTAAAGAATTTTTTCCTAATATCTAAATTTAAAACTATTCACTCTCAGTCTGAATCCATTCCCCCTTATCCTATCACTCCAGACCCTTGCAAATAGTTCCTCTCCATGTTTGTTGTGGGCTCCCTTCGGGTACTGGAAATCTGAAATGACATCACCCCAAAACCTTCTTTCCAGGCTGAGTGATCCCAATTCTCTTGGCCTTTCCTCACAGCAGAGTTGCTCCATCCCTGTGATCACTTTGTGGCCTCTTCTGGACTTGCTCCAACAGGTCCATGCCCTTCCTGTGCTGGGAACCCCAGAGCTGGAGGCAGCTCTGCAGGTGGGGTCTTACCCGAGAAGAGCACAGGGACAGAATTGCCTCACTATGCACATCCAAAACTTGTATTTTAACCCCACTGCTTTCAGTTTTGTAGGCAGTAATCTCCATACCAGTAGATGGTAAGAATAGTCTTCTCTTGTTGTCTTGTGTTGTTATACAATATATATATATTCCAAAGTTTCCAGAAGTGACAGCAAGATACACGAAACTTGATTGTGTAGATGCAAAACAAATTTCAGCAAAAACATGAAAAGCTGACAAGTGCTGAACTAAACCATGACTTAAGCAGGAAAAAATTGGAAGCCTTACCCAAATCACAATTCAAAAGGCCATGTCCTTAGAAATATGAGTTGTATTAATTAAGAAATTCAAATATTTCTCCAAGCTGCAGTTTGATGCTACAATTACTGTCTAATATTGAAAATTCCTGTTCAGAGTACCTAAGAATCTACAGAGGCACTGCTATCAAGGCCTGTATGATATACTATTTGAGAGGAAATTAATCCTGACCCCTGAAAACAGACAAATTCCATAAAAGATAAAGCCTTATAAAAATAATAGGATATTGGTTTCTTTCTCACCACAGATTCTTATCACACAAGCACCTCTGAAGACGTTCCTTTTATTTAAGATGATAGTTAAAAAGACAGGGAGATGGAACCAGTGCAGCACACTCAAAAATTTGTTTGTTCGTCTATTTAAAGCAAACACCTGCTATATCAATTTAGTAAAATTTCTGCTTTAAGAGGAAGAAATCTTGAAACAATATATTTCAGCTTTCCTGAAGGCTTCAATGATTAGGTTTAGTACAGGATAAGCTCAATAATTTCTTCACTTAAGATATGTCTATTTTTCAGTATTCGTTTTCCATGCCCACCAAGGAAAATAAATGGTCAGTTTATACCAACATTCCTCTGCTTTTATTTCTGCATTATCTAGCACTGAACATACAGGCCTTAATAACATAATTTAAAGTTTCATCAAATTTTAGATTATATAGAGTGCATTGAAACTATGTTTTTAGAAGCAAGAAGAAAAAATAATATTGAAAATAACAGTAAAATAATCCTTAGCTTGCTGTCCTTCATTTGTCTTTGACTCCCTCAAACCAAATGTAGTCACAGCATAATTTAAACATTGCGTTTGTATTCTCAGTTTCTTGTTTACTATCACTATGACATGATACTGTAACTGCCACACTGTCTGCACATGCATGAAAACTGTTTAAACCATTATTTCATACTACTTAAAAAAAGTTAGCTTGCCTGTAAAGTATTTCACTTTCTACTTTCAGCTATCAGAAACCCTAATCTCAGTCTATACAGAGAAGTTGTGCAGCTCAAGTTTTGTTCCAAGGTCTAGCTGGGGGGGTGTAGGCCTGGATGGTCCTGTGGGTCTCTCTTGGCTCGGAGTGGACTGTGAGGGAACTAGGTTTATGTTCACCACTCTGGGGTTTGCGTTCAGTCTCTGTACGGGTGTTAGATGGTGAGTTGGACTAGATGATCCTTGTGGGTCACTTCCAACTCAGTATTCTGTGATTCTGTGATTCTGTGATTCTGAGAGACATTCCTGGGCACAATAAGGGAAGGCCACGTGCTGAAATGGGTCAACAACAACCCTTCAGCCTTGTTATGGACACTCGTATGATCTTGTGCATATGCAATTCTTACTTTTGCGTCTACTTTTTAACTCCAAATTTGCATAAAGTTTTCTTTGTTTTTGGCATTCTCTTCATAATCAGTGTTCATACCTCATTTATATTTTATTCTTGAAGTATTTCATGTAGTACGTAAGAATGACCTCGGAAATTAAATTTTCAATTTAAAATTTGCTCATAAAGTATTTCTCAAAATCACTTTGAGACTGAGAGACTGGCAGAAGTCTTTCAGACTCTATCTAAAGGTGAAAAGGAACATTGAAAGAGTTCCTGCCACCTGGCAAGTTCAATTTGCATATTTATCACTTGGTTTCAATATAATTTTATAAACTGTTCAATTTTTTTCGTATCAGAAGCCTTCCTAAGAGGATTTCTTTATAACCTTCTCTTAGGAATGACAGTGACAATGATATGTAGCTCAATGTGCATAGGAAGGTTCAGTGAGCACACTTAAGGGAAAAAATGCACATCAAAGATTCTCCTTTGAGTCACTTTACAACTCCTTTTAGAAGGAGTCCTATTCTTACAATCTTGGACATTTTAAAAGTTTAATTTATGATAGCATGATTTATTAATACTAAGGAGAGAAAGTTGGACGTCCTAGTCAAGTGGTCCCTTGGTTGCTTTAGATAGTCCAAGATGAAGTGAATATTCCTAAGGGTCTTGCTTAGTCCAACAAGTTATAATCCGGGTTGCTGAAATTCATTGGACAGTTTCAGTGAAAGTCACAATGTGCATGGAAAACTAGAGGAGGTCCTTGTTCATTGCATTCGATAGTTATCAATGTCAGACACTCACTTTATTGTAGTGATGCAATGACTGGAAAATGAGTCCTTCATTTAAACTACAAAAAAACTCACTGGATGCATTGGGAAGAGCGTGGCCACCAGGTCTAGGGAGGTGATTCTTCCTCTACTTGACTTTAGTGAGGCCATGTGTGTAGTATTGTGCTCAGTTCTGGTCTCCTCAGTACAAGAAAGACCAAGAGCTATTGTAGAGGGTCGAACTGAGGGCCGCAAAAATGATGAAGAGTCTGGAGCATCTCTCTTGTGAGGAGAGACTGCAAGAGCTGGGTCTGTTTAGTCTGAAGAAGAGAAGATTGAGAGGGATCTCATCAGTGCATAAATTACTTCAAAGACCAAGAGAATGGTGCTAGACTCTTTTCAGTGGTGTCCACTGACAGGAAGAGGAGCAGGGGCCATAAACTAAAAACACAAGAAGTTCCAGCTCAGTTCCAGGAAGAACTTCCTCACGTTGAGCATGGAAGAGGACTGGAAGAGCTGCTCCAGGAGGTTGTGGAGTTCCCTCTCTGGAGACATTCCAAACCCACCTGGGTGTATTCCTTTGTCACCTATCCGAGGTGTCCCTTCTTTGGCATGGGCATTGAACTGAGTCATCTCCAGAGATCTCTTTCAATCCCAACTATTTTATGATTCTGTGAAAACACTCAGGATAATACAAAGTTTAGGATTTTACAAATTTTTCCATAGACAAATACCTAGCTTTCAGATAGAGTAAATTCTAAGTATTGTTAGCATTTTTTGAAAATTACTTCTTCATGGTATTTTTTTTTCTCTTTTGGTAAATAACACTGCAAAAGATTTCAAACAATTATATTTTAAATATGCATCTGGGTAAGAAATGAAAATTTCTACCAGAGAGCTGACTAAAAGGTCAGTTTTTCTGTTAAAATTATATTTGACCATTATATTTAACCATAACCACAGAAGTGGCTTCGTAAAGACAGAGCTTATAATGGAAGACAAACAGATATGAAATTTTAAAACCTTGGAAAAGAATCATATCACACTAGTACTTGACATCATTGAGTAAAAGGGAATACCATCATGAAGTTATCTCTGAAAGAATCCTGAATTTCACAAATTTACATCTGCATTGGGCCATGTAATCCTCCATTTATTTTCTAGTGTTATTTTATGCCTTTGCTCCTGTATTAAATAAGGTGAAAAGTTTACTTAATAGAGTAAGGCCTCATAATGAAACAATTAGAAAGAACTAGTGTTTGAGCTGCAGCAATGCACGTATAGGTTTCTTTGACTTTGGAAATATAATTTAAAAAAACCCAAACCCACAACAAACCCCCCCAAAACCCCAAGGGATTCAATATATTTCTGTCCTCACAGTTTAATTTGCATAATCGCAAACTAATATCAGGATGCAAAAAGGAACTAGTGTAACTTTCCAAAACCCTGGCATCATGGCTTAGGTGGACCCAAAAGCAGCTTTCCCAGGTGAGAAGGCAAAACAAGAGCAACCCATGCCAGAGTGTGTGCTACCTTGTGCTGGCGCCCCAGATATTTCAGGGTGTTCTCTACACTATTATAGGAAAGTGTGATTAAAAGTTAAGAGAATAAGGTGAAACACCTATCAGGGAAGAGGAGCACCAGTAACAAATATTTGCTGCTAAATATAACTTCATTTCTATACTTACTCTTTTGAACATTATGTGGTATAAAAAGAAGTCCCTGGGATAAGAAGAACTGCTGATGACAGGTTGCAACTGTGTGTATAAATATTCATGTTCAGGTGTCAAGGCAGTAACATAATTGTCAGTTAAGTCTACTGGAAAAAAATCATTAATTATATTAAGCCACAGCTTTGGAAATAAAGTTGTTTTAAAACATTTTAAAGATAATGCTGACTTTATACATGTTTTTGATTTACAGATTTAAAAATTAATATGTTTTGTTCTGCTTGCTCTTCCTTTCCACTTCCCCTCAATTATCTCCTGCTCCTTCTTCAGTTCAAGAAAAGATCTTGCAGGAATGATGATGATACGTTCCTGTCTTGTGTTTCTAGCAGGGAGTAATTTAAGAAGAGTACAATTATATCACTCAGCTAAGCATGACCTCGTAAGAGCACAACCATGTATCCTTTTTAAAGCATAACAAAAAACTTATAACTTGTTATTTGGGAAAACAGTAAATGTAGGTGAACTGGTGACTGTAATTTAACTAAGGTTAGTATTAAAATCCTTATAAATTAACTAGCAGCATCAAACACAACAGAGCACAGAATCAAATTACAGTCAAGGTCTGGACCTCATGGGGGATTGGGTCTGCACAGGTCCCGCGATCCAGGAATCTGTGAAGATGGCAGACTTATTTATATTCAGTTACACCACGTCCATACCAATGCTCCCTCCACTAATAAGTCTGGAGAGCAGTCCTGGGAGCGTGGCTCACTCTGTAGCATCTCATTAAAGTGGAGGAAATGCCCTATGCCGTTTCATGGCTGAGAAATCCTGGCTCCTGTGAGGGACCTGTGTTTCTGAGTACAGAAATCCAGCAGCAGCTGGTGAAGCTGGAAGCCTTGAAACCAGCGCCTGACCCACCCTGTGGATCCGAGTGGGCACGGAGCCTCCTGTCACTGTCCTTTCCCTGCCATGTCTGTGCTGGGTTTTATCGGGGTTTCTGGTTGCTGGTGTATGTCTCTTGTGTTCAAACATGGTGGAAGTGCCATGTCACAAGCAGACTTCGGAGCAGGACCCTGGGGGAGGCCAAGAGCTGCATGCAGCCAGACCAACACTGCAGGCTGAGGGAAGCCGACAATTGCTGCTTCTCCTCAGCTTGCCGTTGCTTGCCCCATCTCTGGTGGGCAGTGGTCGGGATTCGGCTCCCTGCCTCCCACCAGGGCTGTCTGCAGGAGTGCAGGCCAGCGGCAGATGCGCAGGGCAAAAGAACTGGTGGCTCTCTGTGATCTTCTCCTGCTGCCGCTCCTCAGAGATGCTTGAGGAGGGCGCAGATGGGTGGGAGGAGCCAGTGCAGCACCAGAGGACAGAGGGACCCCACCCTGCTTTCTCCCCTTCCCTCTCCTACGCTCCCTCTGCATCTCCTCTGCCCCACACATCTTAGAAGAGACCTCCCAGGCCTCTCCAGTATCAACTGTTTCTGTGTTTCTGACATGGCAATAAACATCTACCAAAAAAACACAGTATATGTACATACTCTCCTGCTCTCCAGAAGGAACTTTTTATTTTGGGCAGTGAGGGGGGGGGTCTGCTGCCAGCACTAGGGGTCATACCCTGACGTCAGAAGCCTGCACCACTGGCATTGGGACACACCGGACTCTGTTGCTAATTTAGCGACCATGAGGACAGAGCTGAGGCACGGTGCCAAGTCAGTGGCTCCACTCCCGTCCACTTGGGGATTAAACCTCCTATCCTCCGCCATCCTGGGGTTGTCACTGACCGCAGCAACCATCCCCCACCATCCCCTGGNGTGCCATGTCACAAGCAGACTTCGGAGCAGGACCCTGGGGGAGGCCAAGAGCTGCATGCAGCCAGACCAACACTGCAGGCTGAGGGAAGCCGACAATTGCTGCTTCTCCTCAGCTTGCCGTTGCTTGCCCCATCTCTGGTGGGCAGTGGTCGGGATTCGGCTCCCTGCCTCCCACCAGGGCTGTCTGCAGGAGTGCAGGCCAGCGGCAGATGCGCAGGGCAAAAGAACTGGTGGCTCTCTGTGATCTTCTCCTGCTGCCGCTCCTCAGAGATGCTTGAGGAGGGCGCAGATGGGTGGGAGGAGCCAGTGCAGCACCAGAGGACAGAGGGACCCCACCCTGCTTTCTCCCCTTCCCTCTCCTACGCTCCCTCTGCATCTCCTCTGCCCCACACATCTTAGAAGAGACCTCCCAGGCCTCTCCAGTATCAACTGTTTCTGTGTTTCTGACATGGCAATAAACATCTACCAAAAAAACACAGTATATGTACATACTCTCCTGCTCTCCAGAAGGAACTTTTTATTTTGGGCAGTGAGGGGGGGGGTCTGCTGCCAGCACTAGGGGTCATACCCTGACGTCAGAAGCCTGCACCACTGGCATTGGGACACACCGGACTCTGTTGCTAATTTAGCGACCATGAGGACAGAGCTGAGGCACGGTGCCAAGTCAGTGGCTCCACTCCCGTCCACTTGGGGATTAAACCTCCTATCCTCCGCCATCCTGGGGTTGTCACTGACCGCAGCAACCATCCCCCACCATCCCCTGGTTTGCAGAGGTGCCACACTGCCATGCCCAGAAGTGCTGGCATGACTCTGGTGCCTCTGTGTGGGCTGCACGGCAGTGCTCCTCGTATCACGGAGATGGTAGTGGTTTTCCTTCCCCCTAAATGGTGAAAATTAAGCAGGTACAGGAAGTCTGGTGGGTGGTGATGGTGGGTGGACCAATTATATGTTCATAAGCTCATTATAGATTCATGAGCTGACAGAGTTCTCAGTACATTCTGCACACGCACAAGGTCACATAAATTGTGGAAAAACCAACCGTGATTAATTGGATCCCACAAAGATGCAGACTGTGATTAATTGGAGGTTCACTGTAATACTGATATACAGTGCTGCAATTCTGTGCAATCTATTTACATATCAATGGAAAACCGGAAATAAGTACTGTGAAGGATGCAATTAAATACATTGCAAATGAACTTTTTTTTTTGTCTAGGCATTTCCTTTTTGCAGCAAATTCTTTTCCTACTTGAAAAAAAATGTCATCATTACATGTGATGGGACTCTGCTCTTCGGGAATGGCTGAACACCTGCCTGCCCATGGGAAGTGGTGATGATCTCCTTGTTTTGCTTTGCTCCAGTGCTCAGTTTTTGTTCTCCCTATTAAACTGTCTTTGTCTCAACCCACTAGCTTTCTCACTCTTACTCTTCCAACTACCTCCCCCACCCCAGTGGAAGGCAGTGAGGAAGGAGCTGTGCAGTGCTTAGTTGTTGACTCAGACTTTCTGGTCAATCCCAATTTTTTGCCAGCTGAACCAAAACCTCACACATTAAATGTGATCAGCATGGCTGAGGAGAAGTCCTAGGTTGGTGAGCACCATATTGTGTGTTCTAGGAAATTTAAGACACCCTCTTAATTTATGTTGAGTGATTTTATTCTCATTGCTGTTTTTAATAACACGCACATTGCTCCTACATGCTAGAAGTTTGACAGCAAGTTGCGTATGTACCTGCTCTTCATTACATTTTGACTGAGATTAATAGTTTGAACATTCATATGATACACACAATTATGACAACCAGCTCTCCATGTTTTTTTAAGTGTAGGATTTATTCATATACATGTGTACATATATACATATGTGTATGTTTATATATCAACTGATCTGTATATTTGAGTCAAAAATGTCTTAACAGCTTAAATTTTTAGACTAAAACATTTATTGATACCCTGACCTCAAATTTAATATCATTATTTGACTATAACTGAAGTCCAGATTTTTATGTTTGAAAATTGAGTTGATTAGGACACGAAAAGGAAAAGTTTACTTTCATAACAGCTCTAGGCATAGAAGAGATCCAAACCTCTTTCCTTTTTGTCTTTTACTCTACTTTTATGAAATAATACAACAAATAACATTAAGAACATTATTTTTCTCCTAGGCATAGAGGACTTCCTCTCTTCTAAGTGTATCTGATCGTTGAAGTGAAAAATGGGGAACACAGCTGATATAAGAAAAGAAAATACCAGTAGCAGTTGAAGATAGATAGATAGTTCATTTAGAATGGGAAAGATTTTCTCAGATAACTTATTTTGTCTCCTTTTGGACAGACTTTTCCACTAGATGAATGTGAATAACTTCTGTGTCATTTTTGTTGCTGAGCAACAGCCTAGGAGATATAAAAAGATGAGCCAATAAAAGCAAAGTTATAGTAGAAGCCAAACAAAAATTTGCATATTTCTTGTATAGCTCCTAAAAAATACAGTGTAATTATGCAAATCTCCCTCATTCTGTTAGTTAAAATGTTTGTCAACCAATCAGAGTTAATGTGAGGAAGACAAAATATCCATATGGCATTTTTGTAAAGCATCATTATTTCAGTCAGAGTGGAGGGATCCCCTTTGCACAGCTCTGTTCCAGCTCTGCCTGAAGCTGGAAATTATCCTTCAGCTGTTGTCTCCTTGCAGTGGGGATATATGCTGCTTCCTGCCAGAGGGAAAGTCCTTCCTTAGGCTTGGCATCACATCATACAAGGCCCAACATAAGGCATTCCTTGAAATCTCAGTCCTCAAAAGTGTCTTGGAGCGCAGGCCGTGAGCTGTATCAGGACCACAGCCTTGTTTGACTCCACTGTCTCTGCAGAGGGGATAAGTCCTAACCTTGGCCAGATCATCTGGTCTGCATCAGGTAAATTCGCTGTGAGTGGAGACAGCACTCCTAAGGAAGTATTTGGATGCTGTAGTTATGGGAGTAGGTTACAGGTATTGAAAGAAAAATTGCTGCCCCTGTCAAGCAGAAAAGCTGGATCCCTTTCCAGTGATTCAAACTGTCTTTTGTACTGTCCATCAGCCCAACGTTTCAAATGTCTGAAGCCATTTAGACCAGCTGTGCAAGATCCAGCTCATGAAGGCAGGAAGGCACACTCAGCCTTCCTGTCACCATTTAGCCACAGGTATATCCCTGTTACTGACAGTGCCAGTGAAGGTAACATCAATCTGCCACACTGAACAAGAAATTTTAGTCTCCAGAAGTGATTTAGAAGTGCTTTTAACTTTCTGGAAGTGCTTCTTTCTTAGGCTAATTGGCAGAGGACTCTTTGTCTTCCCTCAAATAAAGTCTAAAAACCTGCATCAATCTCATCTCCAGGAGATGTTACCCAGTTTTGCCATAACGGAGTTCTCCTAATAAAGTCTTTCACTTTACAGAATTAAAACTTGACTCTTATTAAAATAAAAGATATAACTCTCTTCCTAGTATTAAAAAAGATTATTGATTCCTCTCATTTTCTATTTGGGATGTTGAAACTGATGTTTTCTTGAATTCTCCACATATAATCCATATAATTTAATTTTCAATGGCAGAAAATAAATTGAGCTTTTACTAATGGAACACATTTGAGCTAACGTGAAAGTCCCTGTTTTCAGAGTAGGTCGATTGGATAGGATGCTATACATTTAGCATCTATTTCTTAATGACTCTCGTTTTTCCACTATCCTTTAAAACAACGTTAAAAAAAAAAAAAAAAAAGCAAAGCAAGATATGATATTTTACTTTCCCTTCTTTGTCAAGAAAGTCCCTTAAAGACAGAATTGTTTTCCAACATTTTAAAAAAGATTATCAAATCACAATAACTGATTTATTTTTCCACCTGCTTTATAGAGTTTCTCTTCTCCTGACTGCAGCCATTTTGGTCATACCAAGAAATATCTATCATTCAGATTGCTTGGTTTCTGCAAAATCACATTAATGTTGACATAGAGAGAATATCTCTACGGGATAAAATACTTAAGACCAGACAAAAGAACAGCAAATTGTAACTGCACCTTCTATGATAAGTGAAAATTATGTTTGCCAGAGTCAACTTTATTGATAAAGAGAAGCTTCTAACATATTTTTTGGGAGTGTTACATAGGCCTGCATGCTTTGGAGAGAAAATCACCAGGATGACTTACTTGAAACAGGATTTGAGGGTGTTTCTGTGACCAAAGACAGTGCAAAAAAATGAAAGAGTCAGTAAATCTGTGAGATGCAACTTTGAAATCTGGGTTTGCTTCTTCACCCAGACACTGTGTGCTTGCATTGCAGTATTCAGAATTTAGGAATGGATGCAGTAGAGCTGAGTTTAAAGTGTAAATTAAAGTTCAGTGCTGTCCTGAAAGATGGCCAAGAAGCCTGAGTGAGCACAGACATCACCCACTATATAATGCTCCGGGTAATTTTTCTTCATCTGTTACGGAGAATTTAAAAATAGGTGAATAGATTATTTTGATCATTAACTCACAGTGTTAATTAAATTGACCATATGTATAATAAACAAACAGCCCAATATTAATAAAAAAATGTATGTCCAAATTTATGGATATTTTATAATTCAGACTGCAGTTTCATTGCGTGTACTGCTACTTGGATGAAAAATTTGCCAAAACCTCCTAAAATCTCACCAGTTTTTGCCCCTCTTTTGTGGTTTAAGTGATTTATTTTATGCAAGAGCAAGACTCTGAGTGGCTGGTCCAACAGCATTGTCATATATTCTCTGGGATCCCCTCATTCAGATGTACAAATTCCCTGTTAATTAAACAGAAATAACCTTTTCATTCAGTTGCAGGAGATCAACCTTGGAAAACTGTCTGGTAAGAGAACTGAAAATAAAGAAATAGTGTGGCGTCAGCTTCCTCTTTGCTGTGTGGTCTCAGATTCATTGACTGGAACGTGTCATCAAAACAGTTGAATCACATCATTGCATGATTCCATGAACTTCACTGACTGTATACTTGCACTTGAGGAAATAAAATAGATAAATGAGTTCATAGCAGGTGACACATGTATGTGGACATGTAAATTTGAGGATTTGACATCAAGGTGTATTGTATTAAAGAGGTATTTTGGTGACAGTCTGATGAGACATAGGTAATATGGTATAGAAATGTTGGTGCTGCTGGTGGTAGGATCTGAAAAATAAAGAATGAAGAAGACTTAAATAACAGTCAAGGTCCAGACCTCTCCCACAATTTTTCAAGTAGACTTTAAGTGCCAGATTTGGAAAACGAAGGTAGGGACCTTTGAATATTATGAGCCAAGGTCTCTTTCCCTTTTGCTTTTTTGTCTCCTGAATAAATCTTACTCCCATGAGGGCATAGGATAGGATGTTGAAATCCAAACAATCACCATATCTGGATATAGATCCAGTTATGCAGCAAAGTTTTATTGCAAGGCAACTACTTAATCCAGCTACTTTAAGGTGTGTCACCTTTTCAACCATGTCACTGCTGAGCATTTTCACTTTTTCTCAGCCTAGTATTGCAACACTTAACAAGCATCACAGACTCTGGATTAGATTCTGAGAAAAAATACACAGTTTCAGTACTAAAACACCTCACAAGATTCCAGGTGGAATTTGTCTTTAAGAAGCTGAGATAAAATAGCATGCAGCATAAGTGATATACATATTGCTTGATAGATGTTTGCAAAATTAAACAGTAAAACGGCTATCAGATTGCATCTTAAACTGCATTTTCTCTTACTCTAGAGATTTCAGGTTTTACATAGCTTTTATCTCCTCTAAAGTCAATCTAGCACAAGCTAGACCCCAGTAACTTTAGTGGCAAATTCTCTTAGCTTGCAAGTATCTGTCAATGTTTTTGTGCTAGTCTATTTGTTAGGTTGTGCTAAATATGTGCCACAATAAACTTCGCTTTATGTATCTTTCAGTCATGCTGGGAATGTATAAATAGGTAAAGGAATCATAACTCGCTGAAAAACACATTCTGCTTAATGTCAACAATTGCTTAGTAGGCTCCTTTATGAGCTCATTTAAATCATGCATTGCAAGGTACAACAGAATTTTTTTGTGAGCTAAGTGGAACTGTCTAATTACTCTTCCTAAGTGACTGCAAGAGAACTCCTTGGCATTATTTGGAATACTTCCTCTTTCTGGCATTTGCATAACAGTTGCCATGGACAGCAGTGGATGTTTACTACCAGTTGTTAATCATCTTAATATTTGTTAAGCTTTCCATTAAAGAGCAGTTGATTCTATACAAGCAGCTCTACTGCCAAGCCACCAGGCACTTTGAAAAAAAAAGAAAATAAAATACCTTATTTTACCTTCTGCTTACCTGCAAATACTTCTGCTGCCTTGCACTTTAGTTGGCCCGTTTTCCTTAATAGCTCATGCTGCTTGCAATCACTCATCTTAATTTTTTCCATATATATATATATATATAAAGAGGAAAGGAATTTAATTACACTTCTCCTCATTGTTTTATAAGAGCTTGTGGGAAGATTGGAAAGCTCTTCAAAAAGGCATGTACAGTCTGTACAATCTCAATCTCTCTCTCCTCCGCCTACTCTCACCTTACACATGAATGTGACATATACATATATTTTTTCATATATCCCTAAAATCCAGTGTGTTTTGTTTGTCCATCAACAAATAAATGTTCAGATAAAATAAGCTAGTCCCTAAATAATGAAAATAAATATATTTTTTGTAACTGAAGTCCACCAGTGTTAATGGCCTTGATGCTTTACACCGTCTGAAGTACTGTTCACCATTTAAAGAGTGAATTTATAAGAAAGGAGAAATTGGACTTTTCCATGGATTTAGAATTACATAAGAACATGTAATTTTCTGATTAAGTGTTTTTCACAATGTCTTCAAACAGGTGGTCTTTTACAAATAGAATTTGTTTCTACTTGTTAAAAGACATAATGTTTCTAACGACTTCTATTTTTCTAAGGTTTGAAACTTTTTTAGTTACTTGTGTTTTACCTTTCGCTTATTAGTTCACTAGAAGAGGGAAAAAGAAGACATTAGTCTTTCGGAAAAATATTATTTCAAACTTACACTCCAAAAATAAATCCTCCTCCGAAAGGGATAACTTTTTTTTCTTTTACATCCTCAAAACATTTTTTCTACTCAACCAACTGTATTCAACATGTTCACAAATAAAAGTACTGTAATCCTGCATTGACAAGTAGTTGTGAGGATATTATTTTTCATCAGTTTCAGTGCTGTACTTTACTGAGTGCTTTACTTTTACTTTAAAAAGTCTTTAAAAAATATAGTACTTAAATCTAAACTTCAGGTTTTCAATTCCAGTAAGGAAGTGGCACTCATTGCTGTTATAGCAGGGTTTATTGAGACACACAAACAGTGGCACGATGGCAGCAAACACTTCACTGCTAGAACTGAATTAAGCAACACTTCTTTATGCACTTTAATTTAAGCTCATGCTTTAGGCAAAAAGCCTAAAGCTTTCTGGTCCCGTCTGCTTGCTTCCTGCACAGTTTAAACATGGAGCTCTGTAGCAGGACTCAGCGCTGAGCTTGGTCAGTCCTCCTCTGCAAATCTCCCTCAGTGATTCATGGAGCTTCTCAGCCAATGCATGTGCAGTGCCTCTGCTTCACTGAGGGGTGTTGCTGGCGCTCCCTGTGTAACCTCAGGGAAAGTGCCTCACAAAGTGGGTCCGGGCTGGCCACAGCGGCGGTGGGGCAAGCGCTGTGTGCTGGGACGGGGCAACGCTGTGATATGCCCATGCTGCAGCTGCAGCTGCTCCGCCAGAAGGAGGCTTCTGTTCCCTCAGGCCGTCCCTCCACTGCAGCAGGGGTAAGTGGTGCTCTGATGGGCCCATACAGCCAGCGCTGCCTCTCACAGGAGAGGTGGATGTTAAAGGGAAAGAAACTCTGACACCAATGCCACCCCCCACCATAAGGGGCACTGNATTCCAGTAAGGAAGTGGCACTCATTGCTGTTATAGCAGGGTTTATTGAGACACACAAACAGTGGCACGATGGCAGCAAACACTTCACTGCTAGAACTGAATTAAGCAACACTTCTTTATGCACTTTAATTTAAGCTCATGCTTTAGGCAAAAAGCCTAAAGCTTTCTGGTCCCGTCTGCTTGCTTCCTGCACAGTTTAAACATGGAGCTCTGTAGCAGGACTCAGCACTGAGCTTGGTCAGTCCTCCTCTGCAAATCTCCCTCAGTGATTCATGGAGCTTCTCAGCCAATGCATGTGCAGTGCCTCTGCTTCACTGAGGGGTGTTGCTGGCGCTCCCTGTGTAACCTCAGGGAAAGTGCCTCACAAAGTGGGTCCGGGCTGGCCACAGCGGCGGTGGGGCAAGCGCTGTGTGCTGGGACGGGGCAACGCTGTGATATGCCCATGCTGCAGCTGCAGCTGCTCCGCCAGAAGGAGGCTTCTGTTCCCTCAGGCCGTCCCTCCACTGCAGCAGGGGTAAGTGGTGCTCTGATGGGCCCATACAGCCAGCGCTGCCTCTCACAGGAGAGGTGGATGTTAAAGGGAAAGAAACTCTGACACCAATGCCACCCCCCACCATAAGGGGCACTGAGTGTCGCAGTGTTGCAAAGTTAAGGTTTCCCAAACTCCAGACTCCATGAGCGCTGACCAGAGCCCAGGGACATCCCCTTCCCCACCATGGCCTGGAGCTTCCCCACCACAGAAGCAGTGCAAGAATGAGCGGTGGCAGCAGCCCAGTGGCAGCTGTGGAAGCAGCAGCGTGGCTGAAGAGAAGCCCAGGGATTCTCTGGGGGTCTCCCCAGGCAGAGACAGATCAGAAACGCTTCCCTTTGCTTCCCTGTCCTGTGAGAGCCTGTGGGGAGGAGTGTAAAACACTCCCCAGCACTCCTGATTAGCTGGGGGTGGAGCGATGGGCGCGGTCTGTATGCATATTAATGACCTGGGCGTGTTTGCGAATTAGACATTTTGCGAGACCCTGACAAGACCCCTTCCTCGTGAAGGGTGATATGGATTGAAATGGAACTGCAGAGCGGTGAAGGAGCAGAAAGGTGTAAAGTGTGCTATCACACATGAAAAATAGCCCAAGGAAGAAATAAGGATCAACTTCAACATCACATTCCTGTCAGTGAAGCATGCTGAAAACTCTGTGTAACACACACTTCATGATCTTAGGACCCAGAGGACCAGCGGAAGGATGAGCAGAGCTCCAAGAGGAGTAAAAACTAAGACAGAATCACAGAATCACAGAATATTCTGAGTTGGAAGGGACCCACAAGGATCATCGAGTCCAACTCTTAACACTGTCTCCCTGGCAGGAATCGAACCCGGGTCTCCCACACACCAGGTGGGGACACTACCACTGACATATGTATAAGAGTTACAACTCCATTAATTTTCTTTCTTTCTTTTTTTCCTTTTCTGTAGCAATTACATTAGACTCCTAATCCTTGATTTATAATAATAATATTTCTGTCAAACTTACAATAAATCCATCGTGTAATATGCATATTTTTATACATATAATGTATGTCTTTCTCTTTGCATATAAACAAGATTTTGAGCATAATAACAATGAAGTATTGGACTGCTTGTAGGAAATCTTGGTATTGCCAGAACAAAAATTAGTTCTTTGCTAGACTAAAGGCAGCACATTTAATGAGGCAAAATTCTTCCTTGTGAAGATAAATAACCCCAAGGTCATGTCAGCAAGCAAAATTCCTATTGATCTGATGTTTTGCCCAAGTGGAGATAACGCTTAAAAGAAGAAATACTCTCAGACCAAATGTGAGTGTTGTAGTTTTGCTGAACAGTTCGTTGATCCAGAATATATGAGACTAGATGAGCTATGACTAATACCAAAATAATTATGCTGCAGCAGAAAATATGGATACAGAGTATACAAAGACAACTTTTTCAATTTTTTAATTTTTTAAGACAGTGTTCCAGCTAAGCCCTTTTCACAGACAGGAACATCTGCATATGGGATCCTGAGGATGGTTTATCTTCTCCCTAGACCCTCCTGAGGGACAGGCATCTCTACTTATCCTGTCAAAATGTTCCCAACCATCAAATGTGGTATCAGTATATAGTTATGGGTTCCTCCATACTCCTTACGAGTCCGCAAATCAGCCACCTTCTGCTCCTCTAAATGTGAGAAATAAAGGTGTCTGTTAAGCCTTTGGTACATCGACAGTATCATCCCCTTTCAGGTTCTGGTTTCTATCTTCCACAGGGGATTTTTTTGTTGTCCGTTTCTCTTGTCACATGTACTCATTTTATTCTCACTTCAATGTGTTTGTTCTTGTTTGGTTTTTTTTTCCCTGAACTTCAGTGTTTTAAGATCATCAACCCACCACTGCCATGGTTTAGTCCACCACTAAACCATGCTCTTCACCACCACATACGTAAGTTTTTTAAATACCTCCAGGCATGGTGACTTCCTTGGGCAGACCATTCCTTGAAAATCTTTCCTGTAAAGATATTTTTTCAAACATCAAATCTAAACTTCCCCTGATACAACTCAAAGCCATTTCCTCTCATTCTCTTGCTTGTTGACTGAGAGAAGAGACCAACTCGCTCCTGGTTACTCCCTCCATACCTGGAGTTGTAGAGAGTGATGAGGTCCCCTCTGAGCCTCCTCTTTTCCAGACTGAACAGTCCCAGTTCCTGTAGTCGCTCCTCATAGGGCCTACCCTCCAGTCCTTTCACCATCCTCGTTGCCCTTCTCTGGACACACTCCAGCCCCTCAATATCCTTGTTGTGAGGGGCCCAAAACTGGACACGGCACTGGAAGTGAGGCCTCACCAGTGCTCAGCACAGGGGGACAGTCTAGCTGGGGGGTGTAGGGCTGGATGACCGGCTCGAAGTGGCCTGCTAGACTGTGAGGGATCTAGGTTGGTGTTATGCTCTGGGATGTGCTCTCGGTCTCTGTACGGGTGTTAGGTGGTGAGTTGGACTAGATGATCCTTGTGGGTCCCTTCCAACTCATAATATTCTGTGTGATTCTGTGTGTGTGTGGTTCTGCTCGCTACACTATTCCTGATCCAGGCCAGAATGCCACTGGCCTTCTTTCCCATCTGGGTATACTCTGGCTCATGTTCACCTGGACCCCCAAGTCCTTTCCCACCTGGGCATCTTTCCAGCCACTTTTCCTCCAGCCTGGAGCGCTGCAGGGGGTTGTTGTGACAGAAGGGCAGGAGCGCTGCCACTTGGACTTGTTGAACCTCATACAATTAGCCCAGTGCCATAGATCCAGCCTGTCCAGTGCCCTCAACAGAGCTGTTCTACTGATTATTAATTATATCAAATACTCAGACAGCAAGTAAAAGAGATCGTATCCTGTGGCTGTAGAATACACTGGATACATAATTTACTAAAGTCCCTGGAATACAATTTTTTCCTCACACCCATTAATTTTCATAATCCTTGCATTGATGTAAAGAATAATAATAAGGATTTTGTAGTGAACACTTGTCCACCTTGAGGATGTTGTGATGGCACCACTTGCATTACTGCTGTGAATGCCTTTACCAGGTACTCAGACACACATCCTTGCCCACTGACACAGGAGCTCCATCCAAGCTCAGACCTGCAGGCCTGGCATCTTCAGGGGGATACATAGTGGGTGGACCACAGACCCCAGCCGATTCTGTGTCCCCAACTCCTGATGTTTCTTGTGGATCTCCTCTGGTCAGTCCCCAGTCCCAGTCTGTCTCCTTCTCCAGAATGATGGAGAGGTCACTGCCTTCCCTGGCTCTGCTGGCCACATCCACATCCAGGGCTGGAGGGTGAGGGCAGGGTCCTGCCTGTGCCAGCTCTTTCTGCTCGGGACATCTGGGAAAAGGAAACACCATGGTCTCCTTTCCTTGTGGTCTTGCCTGCTCAGCCACTACTGTCTTTTTTCCTCTTGTCTATGATCAGATTAAATGAGCATGTGTGAGGAACTGTACTTTTGAAAATGAGCTCTAGTATTGCTCTTAAAACATTTGGAGAATATGGAAATCTCCCAATGAAAGGAAGATGGGACACAAGTCAATTTTCTCTGCAAATCACCTTGCAAATTAATATTTCATAAAGGATATTTTAAGCAAAGCAAAACTTCAGTTTTGGAGGAGATTATAACATTGCAGTGAGTTTCTTAATAAAATATGAAGGAAACTTTCAGTTATATAAACCTGTATTTCTTCCTAACTTATCCAATATATGAAACAGATTTTTTAAGCACATGATATACATTAAATGTTCATCTAATGTTTATAAATATTACTCCTGGAATGGAGCAATGATTACCTTGGGTTTAATTACCAAAAAATTGAATATTAACTGGAATGTGTTAATGTGGGGTGACTTCAAAGACCTATAACTTCAAACTCTTATCCTTTTGAAACGCACTGCAAGATTTTCTCTACTGTTGGTACTGTAGAAGCTCTTCTCTGTGGGGTTCAAAACATAGTAAAATATCCACAACAAGAGGAGAAAAAAAACTTATAATGCAAACCTCCAGAAGAGTAAGTAAACATCTACTTATGTGTGATGAAACCGGGGCATCCAGAGTTACATTTTTGGATAAACAGAGACACATTTTCAGGTAAACTTCATAGTCCAAGTACTCCAAGAATTCCTCAATTTAGGGCTTCTGTAACAGCAGTGGACACTTTTTTGTCCTCACAAAATCCAGAACATTTTTCTTGGTTGTGTTGTATATTTTGGAGGGGAAGGGGATTTCTAGGTTTACAAGACAGAAGGTGGTTTTCTTCTATGTAAAAATCTTTCTAAATTACCCAGAGTTAATCACTTCCAAAATTGTAGCTTTGAAAAACTCTAGGGAACCACTTTATTCCTGAACATTCACTTACATCGTTGCGCATTTGCAAAATTGTGAAGGCTGTAAACAACCTTCCTCTACCACAAGATACCAGTCTCAGCTACAGAGAAAGCTTCCAACAGATTAGATATCTTGGTCACTCAATCTTAGTAAGATTGTAATATGTTTCGTTTATTTCCTTCCATATCAGTGGAAAGCTTAATATTTGTGAGGAGGCATGTGTAATTCTTATTTTTATGCAAAACTTTGCATTATTTCTTTGAAATTAAGAGTTGTTAAGAAGATTAACCTTGATGGTAAAAGTCCTGTTAATGACGAAAGACACAAGATATCCTATTAGGAGGTTCCAGCATTTCAGGCTCATTTGATGTTTAAGTACTGAACTAAGCCAATTTTTTAATTTGGACTGTACCTTGGGTGTGGATTTGGGAGATGATAAACAGACTATGACTTGGAGAATGAGTTGACTGAGGAGCTGGTAATTCTGCTTCCTGGTGGCCAGAATCACTCAAATTTTAAAATAACACCTGTCATAGGAAGAAATGTGATCTACTGCTAATTAAATCAATGAATGGAACACGTTATTCTAAGAGATCTAGAAATAGTGCAGCTGAATTCTATTCCTCTCTTTTCTGTCATGCCATCATATTATCAACACCTAATTACTCTTAAATAGAGAGACTGTAAAATACTATCCTAACAAGGTGATGGATAAATGTTTAAGTTTTATCTGTTACTTCAACTAGAGCTGATTCTTTTTTTACTGGCAGTAATAGGTTTTGTGAATTTGTCAAGGAATATTTTCATTATTGGTGATTGTATCAATTTTGCTTACAAAGAACAACCGGCCATTTTCTCAAAGAACAGATATTTAGACATTAGGGTTTTTTTCTTACAGATTTACTGGGCAAGAATGAACTTTGAAGAGCACATAGTATAAATAAAGAGTCCCATTTATCACTTGTTTTAGATAAAATTATATGAAAACCAAAATCCAATTTCTCAATCATACTAGAACTCTGAAAGGAGAACAAAATGATATTTATTGTCTCATTTCAGGGTTTTACCCATCTGTATAGAAGATACAAGAACCTGGTGGGCAAATGTTAATAATGATTTCACCTGACTGTGCAGATAGTTCCAAAGTGACCAAATGACCCCTTGAGAAACAGTGCTCTCAGCTGTGCTCTCAGATCAAAAATCTGAGTCTTTTCCTGCCTTTCTCTAGATATAACTAACTAAAGCAATAATACGTCACAGCACTAATTTTTATATATAAATTAATATTGTTCGTGATTTTTTACTCAATCATTGGAAAGAATAATTAACATCTGAAAGGGCAATAACATTTCTTTTGTTGCGTGTTAGCCAACAAAATTAGATATCTGGTCTAAAATCAGCTTTTCCTGTAACCAGTGGAAAAAGATGTTTCATCCTGAGTCCTCTGTCAAAGGGAGGTGACTAAGCAATTTTCCAGAGGAGGTTCCTACTGTACCTTGGCTAAATAGAGTCTAAGTGGGCAATATGATCTTAACATGTCTATTTCAGAGCTCTATAATCTGAGGTTCCTTCTACTGATAGTGTTAAAAATATAGTGAAAAAAATTAATTGAAGGATAAACTGTATATTTAGTTAAAACTCCAGTAATTTTCACTCAGTAAAGCAAATACAACTGAAAGAATTTGAAGTCACAGAATCGTTGGCCTGTGAGACATCATCATGTCTGTTCCCCTGTCCTCAGGCATCATAACATAGGTGATAATCTTGCAAAGGGTCTTCTTCTAGTTTTTTCCTAAGGTTTTCTATGGATGAAGACCTCATAACTTACTTCCATAGTATAAAACAGTGCATAGAAATCATGTCTTTATAGGTCTTCTTTCTTTTAGCAAGAGTTTAGGTCTTTGGAAATCTGTACCATGTTCATTCTCAGAAGTTGTTTCTTTTGAACGGAAATAGGACATATTTAATGTTGACTAATCATTCTTTACCCTCACGTCTGCAATATGTCATCTTGAAGCATACCATGTGGCCAAAACAATCCAGGAAAGTGTAGCACACATTTGTCACAACCATTCCAATTGTTGTTCCTCTCCTCAGCATTTGACCATTATGGTCACTAACTAGACTAGACCATTCTCTCTCAGGACATCAAGGTGTTCTTGGTTCACCCTCAGCTTGAGATTCAGTGATGCCTCTTGATGCCTTTGTGGAATAGCTGCTACCTACAAAGTTCTGAGTTGCCACAAGCATCTGCCTGAGTAGCAGCAGCTCGCCCTTTCCTCTGCTGAAGAGCATCATGCATCTTTCATATCTTATATCATCCATTTTTCAAGACCATTTTGAGTCCCAAAATCCCTTTCCTCTGTATGAGCAGTCTCTTTCGAAGTGATGTAATTTGTGAGTTGAGTAAGCAGATTTCTTCATTCTGATTGCTAATAAAAAATGTTGGAAACAGCAAAAGTCTGATTCTGCTTGATAGTCTCCCATTGTTAAAAGCAAAGCACTGGAGACATTCAGATTTCCAATGAGTTTATAGCCCAGTATATTATTTTCAGCTAGATCTTACTTCGTCGTTTGCACATAAAAATGTCATGTGTCAAAAGCATTACCAGCACTGAAAAATGACATTTGCAACTTCCTCTCTATCCACAAATCTTATTACCATGTCAGAGAAGGAAATTAAATGGGTCTGACAGCGCCTTTTTCATGACAAATCCATGTTAGCTGCTACATACCCCTTAAAAGACACTTTTCCACTTGGTTGTTCAGCTTCCAGTTTCTTAACTGGAACTGAAACTGTCATGAGCCCTCAGTTGTTTTCCAATTACCACAGAGCTTTGGGGACAGAAAAGGTCTAGGTTGCTTATTTTTAAAAGGAAATTAATATTGATATTTTTTTACCTAGGCTTTTTAACAGTTAGGAAAAAATATCAAAGCAGGCTTTAAGTTTACATCTGTTAGTTACTTATTTGAATCATGTCTGCAATGGTTGAACTTTAAAATTACATATCTGGATTTTTCAGTTTTGCTATTTTAATATTTTAACACTAGAAAAGTCTGTAAATGTAAAATATATTAAATATGATTTTACAGTATGGAGTATTGTGGTAAGAACAATATGAGTAAAACTGCTTAAACTGCTTAAACATGTTTAAGGGTAAAATAATTAGATTACCATATGCATCATAATTTCTTTTTGTTCCCAAATGGAGAAGTGATTTCATATTAAAAAAAAAAAATAGAACCCCCAAAAGAAATTCTAAGTGATTGGCCATTCTAATATGTTAACAAATGGCTATCTACTTTTGAGATGATTGTTTGAAAATACTGATGGAAAACATGACCATTTCCTTAACAAAAGCTCTTTATTTATAAAATTAAATCAAAATATATTTTGTCTTTTGGTCAAGATGCACTGAATATCTGCATGTTATTACAGTCTCTGGTTTTGGGAAGGTCACTGAACCACACACTATGTAATGATTCAGCTCACACTGGGTAAACTTAGTGTCTAATGGAAAAATAAATCCATAGTGTTCAATAATCAGAGGGGGGAAAAATGCTCTGAGAGCAAGGCATCTGAGATTAATTTTATTTGCAGTTTGCAACACGTCATGCTGACATACAGAAGAGATTCAAGAAAGTACTACAAAATGAAATTATGTGCCAAGGGACTTTTCCCTTGTCCTTTGTTGAACATCTCTGCCAGTAATATTCAAGTTTTACTGAAATGTTCAGCTGTGTGTTCCAGGAATGTGAGAAAATTGCCCTTAAACAGATGTCTTGGTCATTTGTGAGTGTGTTTAGATAAACAGTCAGGTGGACTCTCTTTGAATAAGAACCAGTTCATCCAGAGGAAAACAGATCACATACCTACACTTACTGTGCCTGTTATCCATCTAAGATTTGGCATATGGCATATTTTTTAAACATTCCTTTCTTCCTGCTGCCTTCAAGTACGAGATGGGAACAGAAGAACAGTCCGAAGCTCCATCTGGTGCCATGTTCTCCTACTGACAGTGGTCAAAAGTAGGTGCCTGGGGAAGAGCGAGATAACAGGGCAAGCATATGGTGACACTTTGTGGTGGTTTGACCCTGGCTGGATGTGAGAGACTCACCAACAGCCGCTCTCTCACTACATCCCCCCTCCCACCCCCACCCTACAAACAGAAGAGAGGAAAAGGAAAAAAGAACCCTGAAGAGTTTTCCTATGGCAGTAATGAGGACTATTAGAAATCTTTTATTGTCACAGGCAAAACAAACTCCAAGGTGGGGATATAAAGAATTTAGATACCATATTCCCCCTTCCTCCAGGAGGCAGGGGGAAACAGGAGTAGGGGAAAACCAGGCAATTGGTGTTTCTCTGCCACTGCTCAGGGGAGGAGGCCATTCCCCTGCATTCCATGGGGACCCTCCCATGGGAGAAAGTCTTTCATGACCCTCTCCAGCGTGAGTCCGATCCCAGGGGCAGCAGCTCTTCCATACTCTGCTGCCCGGGGGTCACTCCACAGGATGCAGTGCTTTGAGCACTGGCTGCTCCAGCGTGGTCCCATCCCCAAGCACACAGATCCTACCAGGTACAGTTCTGCTCCAGCGTGGACTCTCCTCTCCATGGTCTCTCCTGGGACTCTGCTTCAATGTGGGTTCCAACAGGCTGCAGCTTCCCTCCAGCATCCACCTGCTTCAACGTGGGCTCTCTCTCCACAGGTTACAGGTGGATTTCTGCATCCCTGTGTTCTCTCCATTCCATGGGCTGCATGGGGACAGCTGCTTCACCATGGACATCACCAGAGGCTGCAGGGAGACACTTGGATCACCTCCTCTCCCTCATCCGGCCCTGGCCATGGTGCCTGCATCTGATGTAACAACTTCTCACTGATCTCCTCTGGCAGCTATGATTGTTTTCCTGTTCTTACATTTTTTTTCCCTCTTAAATATATTATCACAGAGGTGTCTCTATCTCTCCTGATTGGTTTGGCGTTGGCCAGCAGTGGGTCCAGCCAGGCGCTGGCTGACATTGGCTCTGCCAGCTATGACGGAGGCTTCCAGCAACTTTTTGAAGAACATGATGAAGTCAAATGAACAACCGTAGTTTTTCTTCTTCTACATCCTTCTTGTCTTTGGCCTTACGTGAACAGCATTTAATTTCCTTAATCAGTTCCACTACTACTTCCTAACCCCACCTTTCAACTTGATGTGATCTCACCTATTAAGCACTGCCTAAAATGGGTTTTGGATTTACAGATTTATCTTATCTCTGACTCTGAACACTACATGCAGAAAAATCCTATTCCGGAATTTCTACCTACTGATAGAATTGTAAACCTGGGTTGCTGGGACGTCAATAAATTGTAGTGAACCACATTTTTTTAAAGATTGCAATTTTCTTCAGTAGGAAGATGGCCTGGTGCTCACACAGTGCCTGATATCCAGACAAAACTCTAATTATTAGATAACATTTTAGCATTAATCATTCAAATCTGTGCATTCTTTAACCTTTGTTTTGTTTTCTATCAGATGTGATTTTGAGCAATTTAAGCATATGCAAACGGATTTACAAAAATCCAGGATGAGAAGATAAATTCCATTGCACATTATCAAAGCACCTTTGAGAATATTTTGACCAAGTATGGGCTAAATATGACATCAGTGTTCGGTCACCATTATTAAAATTTTACAGTGCTTTTTAACATTATTATTTAATATTATTTTCTGTCTTCTTTGCCATTTCTGAGGCCTATCAATGTAGTGAAGTGATTAGGTGGTACAATAAATGTTCCCAGCTGATGATCTGAGAAACAAGAAGTCATGGTGTGACTCTTGGGGTTGGGTGCAGGACAAGGATCTGGATTTGATATTCCTTTTGTCATATTCTGTGCTTCTGTGAAGCTGAGGCATAAAAACACCTCATAAACTTTATAAAATATAGAATTTTGTTTTTTCAAAGTAACCTTTCTGGCTTTGTTATTAACTATCTATGTTTTGCTCCACCCGCACATATATTTAAGAAGAGGATTTTTATATTAAAAGGCACAATTATGCCTTCTCTTTTTTTTTTAAACAGCAGCAAATTACAGCATGCATTTTTGTTTGCTGTGTATTGGGGGAAAAATGTGACAGAATCAAAGAGTTGATATTGATTAAGGGCAATTAGTTCTGGTAGGAGAAGCAGTTAACATGGAACATTTTCAAAAACCAGCTTTAAACTAACAGTGGCTAGACGTGAGGACAGAATATAAATACAGTATAAATGCTTAAATTTGATTTTCATCTAAGCTGTTAATAAAACCTTTAAAATTCATTTCTTGTTGATTACATTCTCTTCTTTTTATAATCCAATTGGATGGTAGCTTTAGGCCTTTTAGATATGAGGACATGACATTTGAGTGTCAGGTAAACGCCAATAAAATCAATCTTGCATCTTTCTTATTAAAACTATCTGATGCTGGCCATTTGTAGGCCTAATAGTCAGTCAATAAAAAAGAAAGACCCAACAGCTATAAACAGTGATAAACAGAAAGGATTATAGCAATATAAATAAGGACTCCTGAATAAAAATAGTAATAATGTAAAAATACCCCCAAAAAACCCAAACAAACAAAACCCCACATCCTATAGGATAATTTAAAAAAACCTCAAAACAAGCAAACAACATAACACATTTTTTTCTAATTTTCACAAGAATTGGAAGAGTTATACTTAATTTTTAAAACTTTTTCTCTCTAACCTAGAGGACTCACTGTTCAACATCATTATCGACGATATGGACGAGGTAATCGAGTCCATCATCAGCAAGTTTGCAGATGATACCAAGCTGGGGGCAATTGTTGATCTGCCAGAGGGTAGGAAGGCCCTTCAGAGAGACCTTGACAGGCTAGAGAAGTGGGCAGACTCCAACAATATGAGGTTTAACAAGACTAAGTGCCGGGTTCATCACTTTGGCCATAACAACCCCATGCACCGCTATCGGCTGGGGGAGGAGTGCCTCGAGACTAGTGAAGTGGAGAGGGATGTAGGTGTAATGATTCTCAGGAAACTCAATACGAGCCAGCAGTGTGCCCGGGTGGCTAAGAAGGCCAATGGCATCCTGGCCTGTATCAGGAACAGTGTGGTCAGTCGGACTAGGGAGGTTGTCCTTCCCCTGTACTCGGCGCTGGTCAGACCACATCTTGAGTACTNAATGTCAGCAAGTAGTTTTTTGTGTAACCAAATGACTGGAACACCTAAACTCAAATGAAGAGTAGTAGACTATGTAAAAAACAAATGTTAACCACAAAAGAAACAGTTGGTTTATTTTCTGCACAGAGTGTCTTTGCTCTAAACAAAAGAATTGGAGGATGGTGCACTGGGATTGATGAACAGCAAGACAGTAAAATTCATGTGTTACTTGCCCAATTGGGATTTATGGGAAGTAAAGTCCTTTACATTTATGAGCTGCTGGGAAAATTGTTAAGGGCTTTTTAACATTTTTGAGAAAACAAGTGCTGAAACTGATCTCTTCCTCTTCTCACTGACTTTAGAAAGATGCTCTTCCCTCAACCGTAAAATCTTCCAAGTAAAACTTAACTTTCTGTGTTTCTCTCCAGCTCCAAGCACAGAGCAAGCAGTGACACACAGGAAAATATCACCAGGGTCTGAGGAGAAATGTGCTCATAGCATAGAGAAGATGAGCATGGCAGTCACCCTTGAGAATGTGTGGCTTGTTGTAAAATATATCCTATCAGGTAGGTTGAATATTAGCAGCAAATGGAAACCTAAACCTTTCTAATACATTACACTAATTTGCATGGGAGTTTGGACTAAATCCTTTCACGTGTACAGAAGAAGGAAGCAGGGAGAAAGTTTACAGCAGGTGGAATTATGGAGAAGTAACCACTAGAAAAGAGACATGGAGCTTCTGGAGAGAGTCCAGTGAAGGGCCCATAAAATAAGGAACTGCTATTAGAAAGAGCAGTGAGACCTCAGGAGGGATCTTACAGATATATTTAAATCCATAAAAAGGGACCTAGAAGCAGAAGGCTCTTTCCAGTGGAGTCAAGTGACAGGACAAGAGGCAATAAACAGGAACTGAAGCACTGAACATTAGGAACAGTAGGGGAGCTTTTTATTGTGAGGCTGACTGAATGCTGGGGACGATTTCTCAGGGAGCTGGTGGAGTATTCTTGGAGATATTTTAAATATATTTGGAATTTTCTACAGCAAGAGGATTGGACCAAATGATCTCCTGAGTCCACATTTCAACAATTCTGTGGTTCTGTGACTGACACGCAGTCAAACAAGCAAAACAAAGCAAGAATAAACAGCATCTCCCTTATCTTGAATTGGGCAGGATAAAAGATACACACATCATCTTTCCTCAAAGGAGAGAGAAATGGGACACTGGAGAAGTTACTCTGGTAATGTCTGAGTCTGCCCTCTGTGTAGAAGGAAATTAAAATCTGAAAGCAGACACCTAACGGTATCCTTGGTGTCTCAGGCATAATTCTGGCTTAACCCAAGGACTGCTCCTCCAAAATCCTTGCCCAAGGGATACAACCCTAATCCTTTTGAGAGCACTCAGAGCATATTTTTAAAGTCTATATTTATATACTTTGCTGTTGTTATTATTAAACCGTATTTACTACAGCCAAAGCACCTGTCAGGAGTGAATCATCATCCTTCTAAGGAATATAAGTGCAGACTTATTGACAATCCCTAGTGTGAACAGTTTATGATTTGCAGAGCTTGGTTGCAAAATTTATACCTACAAACAGTAGTATACCTTTCCCCCTTTCTCCTCAGAATGCATAATGAAGTTTTCAAATGTATGCAGAGAAAGATAAATAATTTAGCTCCCAGAACACCAGAAATTAAAGCATTTAAAACTTACATAACTCAGTATTAAACAAACGCTGCTGTACTTTTTAAATGAATATTGAATTTTGTGTTATCTTCAACTCAACCATAGTGGAAGATATACAGCACTTCATTTGTGACTTTATGACTACCTCACTTCTTCCCATACTAAGCAAGACAAACTATCTTTTATTAATGGATGAAACAGTTCTGAATCCTTGAGTTGCAAAGTTCAAGAAAATTCATTTGAGCACAGGCAGAAACATGATTTCATAAAATCAAGAAGAAATTATATTGAGGGCTTCTGTGGGAACACTGTAAAGGTCATATCTTAAAAATCTGAGAAAGCAGCTCTGTTTTGGAATTTGGTATTGATCCCATGAATCACAGAGATCGATTTATTTGCCAAAGAACAAATTATATGGGCTAAAAGGAACAATAATATAATTTTGATTTATTTTTTTTTTCCTTGAGATGTCACTCTCCTCATCCCATTTTAGGTTACGGAAGTCTTTCCATTGTAAAGATTCTAGTCAACTCTGGAGTACATGATAAAGGCTTCAGGGAACATTGCGCCTTGAAACTTCATGAGCTTGAGTCATATAAATTCAAAGTGTATGAGCACAGATTTCTGTGGAAATTGGTGCAAACATTGTTTTCATCTAGAAAACTTTACTGAGAAAATTCAGAATATGCATACTAGCATTTTCTTAAGTCTAAACACCAATATTTTTTGTAAAATAATGTAATGTCTGGAGAAACCCAGCTTTTTTCCTTGAAAAAAATTGGTCACTCTTGTTAAATGATCCTTAAGAATTCACACCATCTCCTTTATATTATAAACAACATTTAGCTGGTTCAACATTTTGGGACACAAATGGAAATTTAGGGTTGGATTTTCATTTTTTTCCAGTAACTCCTGCCCATGCCTGTATCAGTCCCATGGGAAAACAAATCAAATTGTCTGTTTTAAATTCTTCTGCCAGGAACTAATCAAGGAATTAGAAGTCTGTCTTGTGAATGTTGTGAGCCATGATCTCCATTCTCATTCTTAATCACAAAATTAATGCAGCACAAAAATTATTAGATTAAGATTTAAATTGCTATAAGTAACTAAGTTACTAGAACTGCTTTCATTCCATTCAACAAAACAAAACAAACAAACATCTCCCATGAAACAAAGAAATCTTGGAAAACATGGTGACAGCAAATATTTTCTACAAAACCATCCTGAGATTGAATATTGTCACTTGACAGTGAGAGTCCTGGACAATATTTGTTTTCATTGTTACAATGAAGTCAGGAGGTTATGATAAACAGATTTATCGGTGACCCAATGAAAGAGCTGCAGTAGAAACTGGATGTACTGAAACACTATTTTATATTTGTATCCTCCCAAAGTCACAATTTCCTGACTGATACTGAAAACACGAACTTCAACAGGAATATTTGAATGCACAGGCAGACTTATTGTCTTCTCTGTGTGCGTGTGAAGCCTAACTTCAAGCCAGATAGGCAACATATCACATAAGAGAAAAAGTTAACTTTGCATTTATTCCATCAGATTTTAATACTATTGCAAAGTTCAATGTTATTCAGAGCTAAATCCACACACAACTCAATCTATGCTGAACTATCGAGCCATAGACCAAAGGGATTTTGTTGATACTGAAATAGGAACCCAGAGTTCTGGTTTTGCCCTTGCTTATGTAATTCTTGCTGTCTTGTCATCTCTACCAGAACACAGGTTCAGTATGATGTGCACGGCTGGAAGTTTATCCTAATTTACCCAAAGGATAGTAGGGATTTGACCTCCATTTTGTGGGGAAGTATGATGTAAATCAATTGAAACTGAGTTCCAGGTATGGTGCAGAAGAGAAATACACTTCTGAAATAATACAAAATAAAGGAAGATTATTTTAACATCTGGACTGATGATCTGGGTACAGAGTATCTGCTGGGACAGAAGAGAGCTGATTCCAGCCTTTGCTACACTGCTGGCTTTATAAAGAAAGGGAAAACATCAAAGCAGCAGGATCGGCCTCCCAGAATAGACCCTTAAGTGAGTGTTTCTACAAAGCACAGCTGCCTCTCCTGCACATTTTAAACTTCAGATTTTCATGACTATATAATAAGAAGTTCCAGCCTGGAAGTGTCTTTGTGAAGAACTCTATGACAAGTTGGAATTATTCATTGTGGAATTACTGAGAAATGTGCAGTAGAGGCAAAGCCAGGGAATGGCCTTATGGTAAAGAGCAGCAAATGATCCATAGTCTCTTGGATCGTTTATTTAGCATCCTTCCTAACTAATGCTCTAAAATACCTTTGCTAGCACCAATGCTTCAGATTTTCACAGGTTTCTTTTTTTACATTCACAGAAGGATTCAAAATATTTTCAAAGACTTTTCAATTCTCCCAAGCCAACACTTATACATTGCAATGTTTATGTAAATCAGGAAGCAAGCAATCTCTTAGATAAATGACTTCACCCTGTTCTATTCCTTGTGTTACCTGAAGCGTTGCAAATACATTGGATTTTTGTACATATGGGTATTTGTATAAGCTGAGCTGAATGTCTGGCAACTGCAAGGAGTAGTAATACAACTCAGCTGGAAAAGTGAAATTTGACTCCTTGTGGATAAAGTTAAGTACTTGCATAAGATTTTGTAGGACTGAGGCTCACCATAAAAAATATTGAAGTGCAAATTATGAGCACTGGTTTTATAGGAAGCCCTTTGAAAGGAAAGGTAATTTAAGTTTTCAGCTTTCTGTAGCCTTCTAAAAAATATAAATATTGTGTTTCTCAGTAAAGTTTGTTCTATGATTTATCAGTCAGGACAATAGGTAGGGTCTGAAAGATACAAAACATGTTTTAACTTATTGTCTTATTTAATTAGAGCTCACAGGATTTTGTGCTGAGTGAGGTATAAATATTGTCATCAACTAAAACTTTGTTTAATGTTCTAAAGTCTAGTGTTCCTAGGAAGAACTACTTCTTTTCATTATTTTTTATGGGAAAACCATGACAATTCTTTCATTTTATTATATTCTAGACTTAAAGGTAAGAAAACAGACAAATCAGGTATTCCTAAATTCAGGACTAGGCATCATGACTTGTAAGCATGCTAATAAAAAGTGGCACTCACAGTTGCACTCCTATATGTGAATGGAATTTGTGTTTACTGCGCTCTCCTGTTTCCAGCCTTGTGTTTATGCTCAGCTTTGCACTTGCTTATCTTCGTCTTGCAATGCTCATTCCAATCACAGTCACAGGTTCACAGGTCATTCCGAGTTGGAAGGGACCCACAGGATCATCTAGTCCAACTCCCAAGCGAATGTTCACCCAAGGATCAGGCCCACAAGCATGGAACCATGGGCAACACGCTCCATCCATTCAAGCCTCCCAACATCTAGACCATGTCACTGAGCTCCTCATCGAGTCTTCTCTTAAACACCTCCAGGGATGGCGACTCCACCACCTGCCTGGAGACCATTCCACTGAGGGATCACTCTCTCTGGGAAAAACCTCTTCCTAACATTCAGCCTAAACCACCCCTGACACAGCTTAAGGCCATGTCCCCTTCTTCTGGTGTCATCAGCCTGGGAGAAGAGATTCACACCCACCTGACTGCAACCTCACCTCATGTAGTAGTAAACAGCACCTGCAATTACATTATTTTCTTCCTTGTTCCTCACCAGGCTTACCCAGAGTGCTGCTCTCATCCTAATCTGTTGGGTACCCAGACATCCAGTGTCTCTCGAATCAATCACACCTGATTTTTCTACACCAAATACATGGCTAACAAGGGATGAGGAAGAGAAGTTACACCTGGATTCTGACACGTGCACAGATGATTTAAGGAAAATCAGTCAGGACTCAAGGTAATTGCTTGCAAGAAGAAAAGAAGTTTACTTTTGCCCTAAGAGCCAAGGAAAGAGGGACCAGAGTGTCCCCTGCCCTTGCCAGGTGCTGAAAAGAGAACCGCCCGGATTTGTCACCCATCTTTAACCCCTTGTCTCATACGTATGCAAATTGCCCCATGAATATATTTGCTATGAGTCCTTCAACCAATTATCTTCAATGTTTCTCATTCTTTTCCCCTTGTTGTGGCTAACATTGGTTTTTGTTTACCTTCAGACACTGCAGAACAGCGTTTTTCACCCTCAATATTCAACCTTAACTCTCAGGCCTTCTGAATGATTGAAAAGTCTACTAATCCTTCTAAAAATCATTAGATATTCACTAAATTTTCACTAATTCACTAAAATCCCTGAATCTCTATGCCCTTACTTAACTCACTGGATTTGTAATTTTCTGAATCTCCAAATCACAGAGATGATGTAACTGCGTACACACAAACAACTTTTTCATTCCATAGAATGTTTTAGTCACTGTTTTCTTCTCCTACTTCCCTTACAGGCCTTCAAATATTTTATAAAATTCTAGTTTATCCCAAGTTATATTTGAAAGTTTATTCTCAACCTTTTTGGTTCCATACAGGTGAATCTCTTTTTTTGTCACAGGTATGAAATGGTGGCCAAATACAAAGGAAATATAAGCAGGATGATAATTTCTATTTCACATGCGAGTAAATGTTTTAGTTTTTAATTCCCATTGCAGTCAAATTTATTACAAAAGGTGTAAGTGAGTATTTGTGGTGTTATTTGTGCTATTTCTTTGTTACATAACAAAAGCCATCCAGTTCCAAGGGAAATGTAAGTATATATGAGCAGATGCATGAAAAGACTCAGAGATTGGAAGACAGAAAAAAATGTGAAGCTTTCTGAATTTTTTCAAAATTAGTTCTTCAGATTTACACCCTTTCCTCATATGTTCTCATTTCTTTAACAATATTTTAAAAAAAAATATAGAAGCAGCTAAAGCCAAATGTTAATATTTAATAAACTTAGATCTTTTAAATGACATCATGGAATCATTTAGGATGGAAAAGAACTTTAAAATCTTCAAGTCCAATTGTAAACCTAACACTGCCAAGTCCACTACTAAATCCTGTCCCTAAGCAGCACATCTACAGGGCTTTTAAATACCTCCAGGGATGGTGACTCCGCCTTTCCCTGGACAGCCTGTTGAAATGTTTGACAACCCCTTGCCTGAAGAAATTTTTCCTAGTACCTAATCTAAACCATTTATCATTCTAAATTCATTCTGCAAACTTTAGTGACAACAGTTCTAAGTGGTTAGACATCACAGCAGGTTTGCCTTCATTAATCATCCTCTGAGAAGCTATTAACTGTTAACCCTAATATTGCTTTGGAGAGGCTGAAACTAAATACAGTGGTTTGTTCAAGGCCTGTGCCTGGGTGCCCTATGAATTTCACTGTCAAATAACCTCATTTAAATTTATCTTTCTAGATATTTCTTCCTAGCCCACAATATTAGCAGATGAATTTATTTACAGTACAATGCAGTGACTTGAATTACTATGTCATTCTTTAGCTATTCTGTTTCAAATAGCTGTGAATCACAGAGATGTACACAAACCTTATCTTCATCATTATATTTCAAAACTCCTAATTAATATATCCACTTGCTATTATTTCCTACAGAGATAATGGTTTCTGAATGCAGCAGCACAGCATGAGACCCTGCAGCCAAGCAGTACAATTTAAATGTCCTGCTAGCAAGAAAACAAAGCTTGTCAGCACTGCAGAGATGACTTGTAAATATAAGTATTCCATTTGTAACACCTTATTTGGGAGAAAAATAGCTATTCTGAAGCATATTTCTATTAAGTAGTAAGGTCAAAAATCTAAAGTGCCAACAGTTTGGGGAGCTGGTTTTGACAGGAAGCTAAGCAGGCTTAAGGTCAATGAGGAAAACAGAACTTAATTGGAATTGAAGTTACAAAATTCTCCAGAAGGCCCATTGAGTTACCACACCTGACAGGTTACAGAGGGATCTATCCCTCAGTGCTGCCAGATCTTTTAATTTTACTGTCAGTTCCATTGTGCTTTGAATAATCTCAAATCAATTGGGACTTAGGTTATTACATTAGAATTTCTATTGTTTTACCTTCATTCACCTGAAGAAAAAATAGAAAATATGAAACCTATTCCAAAATACCCATAAAGACACAAATAAAAGCATCACAGTCTCAAAGATGTGAGGCTTCTCCTTAGCTCAGATACACATAATCACATTTAAATTCAACTCCACTGGTACTGCTATGCTTCTATTTCAACACAGAATTCAATTTGTGAGAAGAGATCTGGAACTGATCCTATAAATCAGAAAAGATAAAAATATTGGTGAATTTATAATGGACTTGGTAGTGTAATACAGGGTTACAAGGCAAAGAGACTTTTTAACCTGGTGCATATTATAAATGGACGTAAGTTTATTGTTGTTGGGTTTTGGTTGGTTGGTTGGTTGGTTTGGGGTTTTTTTATTCAATGACAGTCTTGTTGCATAAAGAAAGATAAAGATTAATAATCTGACTTTTTCTTCCCCTTAATGCTGTGGTAATTGACATGAC
The DNA here is from genome assembly GCA_013390025.1 of Pitta sordida. Classification (NCBI taxonomy): domain Eukaryota; kingdom Metazoa; phylum Chordata; class Aves; order Passeriformes; family Pittidae; genus Pitta; species Pitta sordida. The sequence goes on from WEKX01001312.1 coordinate 107,244, forward strand.
TTAAATTATGTTATAGAGTCAAAGTTAAGTTTATCCTTCAGCCTTCATTATGTATCTTCTATCTTGGTATTTTAAAGTCAATTGAATACTAAGGACTTTGGAATCCCCTTTCCCATATCCTGCTTTCACTGGTTTGGATCCAGGATTTTTCAGTGCAGATATGTCTTTGGTAGTGATCTTTCAAACTCAGGAAGTCTGAGCAATTCTACAGAGGTGTTTCTTTTGGCATTTCAGTAAAACAAGTAACCGCATAAACTAATACATTCTACAAGTGTGACTGCAGCATATTCTTGTGATATTTGTGTCCCTCGAAGAAGTCTCATTCAAAGCAATATTCCACATCAATGCACAGTTGGCAAACACACATTATTTTCTCCCTGTATTCTGATGACTCCTTTAGGCACATTTTATTTTGTCAGTGACTATATTCAATTCAATTTAATTCAAGGTCCTAATACTTTGTTGCTAAAAACAGGAGATGAAAAGGTACTCTGAAAAAAAACACACACAGCTGCTAATACTTCATTAGAGGCTCTACAGAAATCCCTTTTAGATCAAGGATCATTGACCTGATAAACTGCAATAGAGTTGATTGCACTTGCTTTCCTTGCTGATGTCATGAACTGTACTTAAAGAATGTAATGAAGTTCTTTTTCCAAGATTAAATAAACCAAAACAAATTTAAAAAACTAAACCTAAAGTAAGAGTTTAAAGTGTAACTGTCCAAATATAATCCTTAATTCTTCATTTTTTTCCCATTAATTTATCGTACAATGCTCTGTTAGCAAATGAATTTTGGCATAATTTTCATGAATAATTATTTACAGAGAATTTATTTAGAAGAAAGAAAATTAATTTGGGAGGGAGGAACTCTTGAATTTAGATAAAAAGCAGAATAATGCAAACATGGTAAAAGGTTAATCAGTCCTGCATTTAGCACAGGCAGATTGATTTGATCTAGATGTCAAAACAAGAATGAAAGTGCAATTAATAAACATATTGTGACTAACAAATATAAAAGATACTGAATAAAGGCAAAGTTTTTTCACTGTCTGCTTAAAGATTTTCAGTCTTCTAAATCTGAACATAATTAAACTCACCTAAAAGTAATAACATCTGTTATTAAAGCCACATTTCAAAAAAACCAAAAATCATAACAATCCCATATAAGTGTTCTAATTGACAGTCTGTTTGCCTTGCCCCTGTTCGCCGTGCCCCTGATTGCTGTGCTCCCAGGAGAGGTAACGGGTTTAAGTACCCACAGGTGGGAAGTCTTGGCTGCCTGGTGTCTTCGGTCCAAAAGTCCGACAAGTCCGAGCTGGTCCCCGATGCCCAGCGCTTCTTTGGCACTGGCCCGATGGCCTCTTGGTGTGGCGTGGCTCAGGGGACCCAAGGGTGTGCCACGGCACCTTCAATCCAAAAGCCCTGAAAATCCGAGCTGGTCCCTGGTGCCCAGTGCTTCTCTGGCACTGGCCTGATGGCCTCCTGCTGCAGCGCAGCTCAGGGGATCCAAGGGTGCTCCACACGGCTCCCCGTGGCTGCCCGACATCACTGGTCCAAAAGCCCTGCAAGTCTGAGCTGGTCTCCGGTACCCGGTGCTTCCTGAGGGGATGTTACTGCCAGGTGGGTGAGGATCTCTTCTGTCAGGCTGACGACACAAGAACAAGAGGACATGGCCTTAAGCTACGCCAGGGGAGGTTTAGACTGAATGTTAGGAAGAGGTCTTTCACAGAGAGAGTGATTCGCTCATTGGAATGGTCTGCCCAGGGAAGTGGTGGAGTTGTTTAAGAGAAAACTGAATGAGGAGCTCAGTGACATGGTCTAGTTGGTGGGAGTTGGACTAGATGATCCTGGGGGTCCCTTCCAACCCAGAATAACCTGTGAACCTGTGAACAGTCTGGGCAGCAAATCGATTAGTTTAGTCTATTGTACAGAATACTGTAATGGGTTTTACCCGGGCTGAATGCCAGGGGCCTGAATGGTCGCTCAGTCCTGACAATAAGATGATATACAAAGAGTGGTTTGGAATAAGGCAGTGACATCGTCTAGACAATGGGACAATGGGATAGAGAGTTAGGTTATATTTAAAAACAAAAATAAAAAAAATCACATGACCCTGAGATTAGCTCAGATGATGTTCATGGCACCATGGTTGTGGGTTTCAACCCTGTATGGGCTTTTCACATAGGAGTTGGACTTGATGATCCTTGTGAATCCCTTACAATTCAGAATATTATGTGATTCTGTGGTAATTCACAGAATGAAACAATTCAGCTAAAGCAGATGAAAAATATAGGGCTTCAGAAAACAAGATATTAGTTCAAGATGTGAGTGTGGAATTAAGAACAGTTACAATAGATGCAATGTCCAGTACGCGTAGTCTTATAAATATGAAATGCTTGTAATAAAAGAAGCTGCATTTATTAAGTGTTGAGAAGAGAATAGGTACCAGCAACAGTGGTTTGCTTCACATGAGTATTTTAAACAAAAGGAAAATTGTGGCATAGCTTGTTCAATGAAAAGAAGATGCAGTACAAGCAGTCGGTGTATAGAAACTATAAGCTTAAAGAAAAGAAATAGTTACAGTATCTGTTATTAAAATAACCCAGAAGTTTTGTGAGAGACATCTGAAATGAAATGAGAGAGATAAATAGGAGGCAGTAATGGAGTCAAAGACTAATGGCGGCCACGGCCAAAACCACAAGGGCAGCGAAGAAGGTCAAAACCACAAGGGAGGTTCGGGTGTAAGCTGTCCCTGTATCAGTGGACGTGGTTGTCCAGACCTCTGGCTGCAGCGAATGCCTGAGCCTGTTAGGAGCACAGGAGGCCAGCTTGCAAAACACCTGTGCTTGCTGTGAGCTGGTACACGAGCTGCTCTCCATGATAACAGAACTAAAGGAAGAGGTAGAAAAACTGAGGAATGATTGCAGTTATATAAGTGGACAGTGTGCTCCCAACCTCTGCTGGGGACTCTCCTCGCACATCTCATACGCCCCAGCATGAAGTGGGAGGTAGCACCCATGAGGAAGAGGAGAAGTGGGAACAGGTCCCCGCCCGTGGGGGTGGGGCATCCCTCCCCTGTTCTCCACTGCCCTTTCAGATGCCACCTNAGGTGTTAGATGATAAGTTGGACTAGATGATCCTTGTGGGTCCCTTCCAACTCATAATATTCTGTGATTCTGTGATAACTGCTGAAACCCAGGCATATTTATATATTTATTTAATATTATTGAAAATATTTTTTCCTTAAATCCTCTTTCTCTGTGAAATAGGAGTTGCTGTTGCCTCTGTCTACCTCCAATTTTGTGGGATTCTGAGACTTACGAGACCTCTTCTATCAAGGCAACTGCATACTCAAAGTAACCATTTAGAGTCACTTACCTTCATCCCTTTTTTATGTAGGGATATTTTTTAAGTATTGCTCCCAGGTTTGATGTTTGTTACATTCTTAAATAAAGAGTGGCACCAGTCTATTAAATTATACTGTATTTTTCTCTTTTTACCAGTCCCATGATTATATTCCAGTGCTTTCTGTACTGTCATTTAAGCTATTAATAGTGTCACACACAGGTTTCTACCACTGCTGCATCCATATACCTTTATTTTAAGTGTATTATTTATTCAATATATTCAAATACATCCTTAAAAATCCTAATTAAACCATTGTTCAAATATAAGATTAAACCAATAATATTAATTGATTTCTCTTAGGGTTTCAACCACTTTATTTTGTAATAAGTACCTTTAAATTATGTTAAAATTAACAGGAAGGAGTAGAAAATATGTATGAGGAGATGCTGGCAATAAAAGAAAGGTGGCAATAAAAGAAAGGTCTTCACAATCTAATTCAGTGTCCACTGAAGACAGTAGGGTAACAGACAATAGAATTAAATTTTTCATGTTAATAGATACATATCATAGGGGTCATTCATCTCTTTTAATTGTTCTAATTTTCTCTTAAGTGCCTTCAGATACCTGTCTATTCTTTTCTAACAAGTGGCATGGGTAGAAGGCAAAATTTATTAAAGAAGTGTTGTTGATGAGTCACAAGATGCAGAAAGGACTCCCTTGCCCTCTAAACACCTTCTTCTAGAAGAATTTAGGTGTGGCTGAACCAGTCAATGGTTTAAATTTAAGGAGTTACAGAGGTGTGATTGAACCACTTTTGTCCTGCAGGTTTTAATGATGGCAAACTGAGAATATTTAAGTATAATAAACCATTTATTATTACAAGTGATCAGACAAAAGATCTTAATCATAATTACTTCACAACACAAATGCTAAAACTACTAGTTGTATAGTTTAAGATAGGATAGTGCACTATATTAAAACAATTATTGGAGCAATTATAGCAACGTTAGCAAAAAGAAATAAGTATTAAGTAGGGGTTTGATGTAACTCACCCAGACCAAAGCTTGTGGGCAGATCTCTTTTACTCCACCTTGAGGACTGACCTTGTGGGGGGCTCCACCCAAGGAAGGAATTTCCACACACCCCCTGAGAAGGATTATGTTATAAGAACCTGTCTGTATGAAAGGAGACTGGACTTTCACAGTATAAAGGAATTGACCACTGGTCACAAATTTACAGACCAGCTACTAGCTACCAACTTCGAGTAGCAGGATATGTGTTTGAAGTTTGGTAAACCAGGCTGGTTTTAGCATAATTTAAAATGAATGGTCTGCCAAGGGAGGTGGTGGAGTCGCCACCCCTGGAGGTGTTAAAGAAAAGACTGGATTTGAAACTCAGTGACATGGTCTAGATCATGGGAGGCTCAGATGGATGGAGCATGATGCCCATGGCTCCAGGGTTGTGGGTTTGATCTCTGGGTGGGCGTTTGCTTGGGAGTTGAACTAGATGATCCTGTGGGTCCCTTCCAACTTGGAATAACCTGTTGAACCTGTGAGCACCAAAACAACATCCTAGTGCCGCTAGTATCTCAACATAGATAGCTTGCATGGGAGTTTGCACTTGTTTATACTTCAGATAGGACTTTAGGTCTTACCTTATCCTGCCATAGCATGTTCAGGTACACGACACTTTTTAATCTCAAAGATCATGCCATTATTTATGGACATTTACTAGTTCTTTTTAATAATTTTTTGAAGTATAATTCAAGTTGCTGGAATATTTTACTCCAAAGTTGACTTTTCATTATGTGGACCTGATGGAACTTCACTTGTTCTTTAAGAACTTCTTTTTACTTTTATCTACTTAATTAATGGTTGCAGCATTGAAGTAAGCTTATTAAATCCTTTGCTATTGAAAGAAGAAAGCGACTTTTTATCTGGTTTTTCCCCCCTGCATTAAACGTTGGCTGCTGTGAATGTCTTGCTGCTTTGGAAAGGCTTCTCTTGAAGACATGAAAACTCTTCAGGCTTGAAAGACTAACAGTCACAGCTATTGTGCCTGATCTGTCAAAGCAATATCTCAATGGTGCAAAAACTTCCATCTGCATCAGAAATCCATTAGTCAGTGAACTTTAATGGCAGAGTGAGCATAATGGGTGGGTGAACTTCTGTACTGCTTTCCCTGTATCTTTTACTTCCTATTATACACATGATGATTAAAAATATTGACAGAGCATGAATGTACACTTTTCAAGAGTTTGTCCTCTAAAATTCTGACTGAATTAACACTCAAGGCCAAAAGGTTTGATACATAACTAATGACAACTGCATTGGAAAGACATTAAATAAATCAGGTTTCCTCTTACGCCCCCTCATCCCTGAGCACAACAATGACACATAGATCTCTGGAATTCTTCAGACTTCATTCTTGAGTGCTATGATAAGTAATCTTGATCATCTCTGGGAGTGGATTTTTCCACTCAATGAAGAATGAAGAACAATGATTTGTGTTACAGACCATCAGATCAGGAGGAAGAGGCAGACCTACTGCTCTTTAAGCAACTAGACAGAGCCTCAAGATCGGCAGCCCTAGTTCTTGCAGGAGACTTTAATCTGCCTGATATCTGCTGGGAACTTAACACAGCAAAGAGGAGACAGTCCAGAAGGTTCTTAGAGGGAGTTGAGGACTGTTTCTTGATGCAACAAGTGAGTGAGCCTACCGGGGGGGGCTGTCCTCGACCTATTGTTCACAAATAAGGAGGGGTTAGTCAGTGATATTGTGGTTGGAGGAAATCTGGGATGCAGTGATCATGAGATCGTAGAGTTTTCAATCGGCAGTGTGACAAGAAGGGGCATGAATCAAATCGCCATGCTCGATTTCTGGAGGGCTGACTTTGGGCTGCTTAGGAACTTGATTGAGAGAGTGCCATGGGAAAAAGCCCTTAATGGCAGAGGGGTCCAGGAGGGCTGGGCATACTTTAAGAATGAGTTCATGAAGGCACAGGAGCAGG
>WEKX01001315.1:6413-26320 GCA_013390025.1 Pitta sordida
AGCTTACCATGGGAAATCGTGTCAAAGGCTTTGCTAAGATCCAAGTACACCACATCCACGACATTTTTATTGTCAACTAGGTGAGTCACCAGATCATAAAAGCAGATCAGGTTGGTCAGGCAAGACCTACCTCTCCTAAATCTGTGCTGATTTGGTCTAATGTTGCGTTCATTTTGCAGTTGTTGCGTAATACTGCACAGGACTATCTGTTCCATGACTTTCCCCAGCACTGAGGTAAGGCTGACAGGTCTATAATTACTTGGATTATCGTTCTAGCCTTTCTTGTGGATAAGTGTCAAATTAGCCAATTTCNTTATTTTTAAACAATAGGTCGAGCACAGCCTCTCCCCTGGTGAGCTCACTCGCCTGCTGCATCAAGAAACAGTCATCAACTATCTCTAGGAACCTTCTGGACTCACTGCGTTGTGACTTCTCTATTGCGATCTCCTTGGTTTGCAAGAAATTTTCCCCGTGACTCTGCCTTAGTAATTCACAGAGCTTCCCAGTCAATGCATCTGCTGTGCCTCTGCTTCACCGAGGGGCAGCACCAACGCTCCATGTGGGGCAGGACTGACCCAGCCCTGTAGGGAGGGTGCGTGATATCTCTGGCTAGCTATGGAGTTCATAGCCCCACACCTGTGTGTCTGCGTGCCCAATCCCTACCACGGCAGGCTTACCCTCCCTTATGAATGCTCTGAAGGTTCAATTTATAGACCCACAGAACTACAATACATGCCACAGTGACTGGGAGGCACTGTGCACCTTCCCCATTGGGTCAGGCCACACCACCGCCACAGCTGCTTCACCAGGAGGAAGCTTCTGTTCCCCCGTGTATGTATTGTATGTGATGGGAATCAAACTCCAACACCAATGCCGCCCCACCCCCAACACCATAAGGGGCTCCGGCTGTCTCAGGGTTGCAAAGTTAAGGTTTCCCAGGCTCCATGAGCACCAACCAGAGCCTGGGAACACCCCTTCTCCATTGCGACCCCAGAGCTTCCCCACCACAGTGCCAGTGCAAGCCTGCACGGTGGTAACAACCCAGTGACGGCTGCTGATGTACAGCATGGCCGAAGAGAAACCCAGGGATTCTCCAGAGGTCTCCCCAGGCAAAGAGGGCTCAGAAACAGTTCCCTTTGCTCCCCTATGCATGGGGAGGAGTGGAGAATGTTCCCCCGCTCTCAGGAGTGGTGGGTGGTGAAGCACTGGGAGTGGCCTCGATGCATATTAATGACTCACTTGTGTTTGCGAATTAGATGTTTCGTGAGACCTGGGGGAGACCAATTCCTCACAAACTAGTAGGTATAACTGTATTGCAAACATCTTATACACTAACCCATGACAATCATAGATAAATGTATGCCACTGCCTTTTTCAGAAGCAGTCATATTTATATATATAATATAGCATAATTGTTTAAATGGTTCCTGACAATTAACAGTGAACCCCCATTACTGTAGGCTGTTGGGTCTGGCCCACCTCACGCGAGTTGTGAAGTCTGCAAAGATAGCAAACCCACTACGTAGTTGCATACGCCACACTTGTAGCCATATAAGGTCTGGAGGAGGGTGGGTCCTGAGAGCGAGGCTTGTTTCATATATCTGGCTGTGCTCCGCCAAGGCAGGCGAGTGCCGGGGTGGGGGGGGCTATCACTGAGGACGGGGAACGCCATGGCAAAAAAGCCAGCAAGATAGGGACGTGGGCGGGGCAAGGGGGGGAGCGGGGACGGGGCTGGTTGTGCGAGCGGGGAGGCAGGGGGGAGCAGAGCCAGCGCCACGAGCAGCGGGACGCGGGGCCAATCAGACTGAGGTCACGGTAGTTTCTGTGCAAGCGCCAGGTCCTGCAACTCTCTGGAAAATCATCAGCGAGTATGGGATCCTGCAAATTACGGACCACAACTATGCGAAGGATCACTGTATATGTTTTCTGAGCAAGAAAATGAATAATAGATAACATCCTTACACAATCAATAGTTCTGTAACTATTATTTTCTCTTAGTACAATGCATTAATTAATTAATGCTCATTGCTGTGAAATTGTATTATTGCCTAGATATTAGAATTCAAATGCCTCAGTAAATATACTCTTTACGCCATTGGATATTGCACTTGGGAATTACTTTTCTTTTCCCTACTGCAAGCCCCAGTTCCACGGCTTTGACTATAAAGGAAACTACTTAACCCATGCATAACTTCATCTAAATCTGAGAACTTCATAAATGCAGGAGATTCTTGTTTAAGAATTGCAAAATGAGAACAACAGTTTTTCCTTAGCCATGTTCCATTTAGGATTTCATCCTAGGTCACCATAATTAAACCAGTATTTTGCATTTAAGGATGAAGAAAAACTATAGATATCATTATAGAGAAAGCAAAAAGAATGTTTAAAACTATTAATTTTCAGATTGAAGATTTCCTCAGATAACAGGCTAGAGGTAATTATTTCTTTCTTTCTCTCTGTAAGTCTTGGGGGTTATGTTTTAAATTCCTATTATGTCATGTAAGTTTCCCTTTTCCTGAGAACAGCCGCTTATCAAATTCAGAACTTCAGCTATTGTCCCATACTTAAAAAGAAAAAAAGCCTGTGATTCAGCAGTATTATCTAACCAAAGGCTTATTACTCAATTTTCTCTGTTGTTAAGTCAAGAAATAGAAGTTTTTTTAATTACTTGCAAATTTCTTTTTTTTTTTTTAGAAATTTTAATGTGACTTTGGGAAAAGTACAGGATATAAGTACAGGACAAACTTCATGTCCTTTGTGATTCTGTAAAAATGTCTTTTATCTTAATAAAATGGACTTAAAATAAATTGAGCCCTTTATAGGTACGAAGCGTCCTGCATAGGTCAATGGAAATTTTAGCAGTAGTGTAGTTGGTTGGTTGATATAGAATAGTACACCTTTAGGTCCAAATCTTTCAATTTTCTGTCAATATCTATGTCTCTGCAAAGCCTTACAGATTTCGTAATTTTTTTATAATTTTTACTTCTGTTAGAATTTAAGTGAGCTTTGCTTCTACTTGCTTCTATCCTTTCAAGAATACATTTAAGATGTGTTCTCTCAGGAGAATACCAGCAGTATCCAAGATCAGTTCCTCAAGATGCTGAAGGTTTTAAAGGCTCAGGGATTCACATCAGACTTTATAAAACACATATCGTTTGGATTAATAAACTAAATCAAATTAAGTACTGTTTTATGACCTTTAACCATAATTCAAGGAAAACTAATGCTGACAAGAAGACAATTTTTTCTGTAATGGCAGCTATTAAATCCACGGAAAATCAAGTAATTATCCAACTCATACCAATTAATCAGGTACCATGGCTAAGATACCCAACAACAACTCACTTCATTGTTGGGACCCATAGCAAAATGTAATAATTGTTCTAGGGTTCAGTTTAGTAGCAAAACCAAAGGTTTATGCCCAGACTTCTTTGCTTTTTGTTATTGGTGTTCTAACATGCTTTTAATTAAAAGCACCTTTCCTGTTCTGATTTTTGTGGTACCCATAAAGCAAAAAAAGAGAAGCAAACATGTTGTTGACTTTTAAAGTCTCTGACACTACTGAAAGATAACATCCTGAATGGAATATTATACAACTATATCTCTGGAAACAAAATATCAGCTGAGGAGGAAGTGTCTAACAGATAAATTGTTCCAGGATATATTTCTTTGTCACATCAAGGTAAATATGCAGATTATAATGATATGATTCTGAAAGAAGGAGCACTGCAGTAAGGAGAAAGCTAAGAAGAATCCAGTCAGCAAAGCAAAGTGTTACATCATCTCTTAGGGCAGTTAACTTGGTCATTGTCAAAGACAATCACTTTAAACAATATGTTTGAAAATCTTGTGACATTCATTGTAAGGAATTTTCATAGGGATGATTAGTGAAAATCATACTAGTGTTTAGTAGAATTAAACTGAACAATATTAAAATATTGAATATGTTTACAAAATTATATATCAAAATTAATAACATATCCATCAGCCTTCAGATATTCAAATATCCATTCGATTTGTCTCATTATCTGATGGGTCAGTGGTACATGCTGGCTACCACATACAAATTATAATATTTGGTTTCCCACAATTCAGGAGAAACTCGTAGAGCATGGACTGGATGGAAACAGTTTATGCTGGGTTAGGAATTGGTTGGACGGACGAGCTCAAAGAGTGCTGGTGAATGGTGCCACATCCAGCAGGCAGCCAGTCACTGGTGGAGTCCCACAGGGGTCAGTGTTAGGCATGGCACTGTTCAACATCTTTGTTGACGATATGGACGAGGGAATTGAATCCATCATCAGCAAGTCTGCAGATGATACCAAGCTGGGGGCAAATGTGGAACTGCCGGAGGGTAGGTGGGCCCTTCAGAGGGACCTTGACAGTCTAGAGAAACGAGCAGACTCCAATAATATGAGGATTAACAAGACTAAGTGCCGGGTTCTTCACTTTGGACATAACAACCCCATGCACCNTAGTGACGTGGTCTAGTCTGGGGGTTGTTGGGCTGGATGGTCCTGTGGGTCCCTCCTGGCTCGGAGTGGCCTGTGCACCTGTGAGGGATCTAGGTTTATGTTCACCATTCTGGGGTGTGCGTTCGGTCTCTGTACGGGTGTTAGATGGTGAGTTGGACTAGATGATCCTTGTGGGTCCCTTTCAACTCATAGTATTCTGTGATTCTGTGATTAATATATGTAAATACTGATTAACTATATATAATTATTTTACTCAACTGGATTTGTCAGTCTTCCATTGTGATTAAACTATGAAAGGAACAGCCTAACAGCTAAAGGCTGTGCTGGTAGTCCAAAGGTCTACTATGGATTTAAATTTTTTTGGCCTAATGTGTGTTAGGAAAGGGAACAGCAGCTTTAGTGGTCAGGGACACGGGACCCCTTGGAGAATACCTAAAGGTCTAAGAACTGAGTGTGAAATCTGAAGGTAAAAAGCTTTACTGCGCAGATGGGCTGGAGTAGGATAGTGTGAGTATATAGAAAAGCACCTTCCTCATGTGGAAACTATTTAGAATCAATCCCTTGAGGGATCCCAAAGAACAGAGAACACCTGGTGTTGCTCTTGTGATTGACCACTCTAGTGTCATAATTTGTAGAAAACCCTCTTTCCTGCTCCTTTACCACAGCATGGACACTGTTCTTGTAAACCATATATATACTCTCATAAATCATACAGCTCATGTCTCCAATCTAACTTATCTCAGCAGAATATTGTAACTGATGTAAACTTCATTACAGAATAAAATGGTATGTTCTTTGCATATCTGATATATGCAAATTATTCCACAATGATAGAAGAAAGACAAGACAAAAGTCTCATAAAGGAGCTGAAAACTAATCATCAAAATTAGTCAAAGGGTAAAATCTCAGGAGTTTTCTTAGCATATAAGGCAAGTAAAGTGATATCCAGTGGGAGCAGAATGTAGACTGGTGTGAAGGGCACTGGTGGAAATCAGCGTCATGGCGAATGTGCTGCTCTGTCCAGAACATTTTTTTTTTGAATGGTGCATGCAATTATATACATAGTTGTCTTCCCATGAGAGTCAATTGTCAAAGTCTGCTAATTCAATAGCAGCAGTGCCAACCTTAAAATGCAATATGGTTCAGCAAAAACTTAAATTCCTGCTTAAGGCCCAAGAAACTCTTGTCAATAATTTATAGAATTGTGAGTTTGTATAGGTGTTTCCTAGCAAGGTGCTTGGAAACACAAAGCCAGAGAATCACAGAATCATAGAATGGGTTGGGTTGAAAGGGCCCTTAAAAGATCACCTAGTTCTAAGTCCTCTGTTGAGACCAAATGCATTTTTTACTAGGTCAGGTACGGAGCATTTACAACTTCTCTGGTCAACCTCTTCGAGTGTGCCAGCACCCTTATAATAAAGGATTTCTTCCTTATGTCAAATATAAGCCTACCCTCTCTCAATTTAAAATGATTTTTCCTTGTCCCTTAAAAAAGGTCTTGAACAGTATCAGTTCTAGTACAGTCTCGTGAGTGACATCCATTGGTACCAATTTCCATTTGGACTTTGAGCTGTTGACTGGGACTCTGGATTAAGGCATTTAACCAATCTGCTGTCCATTGAATAGTCTGTCCATAAACCCCATATATCTACAATTTAGCAAGAAGAATGTTGTGTAGGATAATGTAAAAAGCATTACAGAAGTCAAGATGGATGACAACAACTGTTCTTCCCATATTCATCAACATCACTACTCCATTGTAGAAGGTCACTAGATTAGTCAGGAACCATTTGTCTGTGGTGAAGTCATGATGATTGTCTCTATTCATCTCCCTGTAATTTATGCAGTGCTGTAGCTTCCAGGAGGAATTGCTGCATGATCTTACTGGGCACAGAGGTAAAACTAATTTGTCAGTAGTTTCTAAGGTCCTTCTTTTTATCCTTTTTAAACAACAGAAAACTTCACCTGACTCTGATTACCCTGTAAGTATGATGGAGAATTACAGAATCACAGAATCACAGAATCAGTAAGGTTGGAAAAGACCTTAGAGATCATCAAGTCCAACCTATCCCCTATTACCTAATCTAANTTCCCGATGCAGGCCAGGATGCCATTGGCTTTTCTGGCCACTTGGGCACACTGCTGCCTCATGTTAAGTTTTCTATCAACCAGCAGTCCCAGGTCCCTTTCCGCCTGGTCATCCTGCAGACACTCCATCCCCAGCCTATCGTTCTGCATGGGGTTATTATAACCGAAGTGTAGGACCCAGCACTTAGACTTGTTGAACCCCATGCCACTGGATTAGGCCCACCTATCCAGCCTGTCAAGGTCTCTCTGCAGAGCCCTCCTACCTTCCACCAGATCAACATTTACTCCCAGCTTGGTGTCATCAGCAAACTTGTTAATAATGGTCTCCATCCCTTCATCCAGATCATCAATAAAGATATTGAACAGGACAGGTCCCAACACTGAGCCCTGAGGTACTCCACTAGTGACTGGCCTCCAACTGAACACAGCACCATTAACCACCACTCTCTGAGCTCTGTTATCCAACCAGTTCCTGATCCAGTACACTGTAAACCCATCCAAACCACAAGCCTCCAGATTCAACAGGAGTTTGTTATGGGCGACAATGTCAAAGGCTTTACTGAAGTCAAGGTACGCCACATCAACAGCTCCTCCCTCATCAACCAGGCAAGTCACTTGATCATAGAAGAAAAGTATATTGGTCAGGTAGGACCTTCCTTTCCTGAAACCATGCTGACTAGTTCTGGTCTCCTTACCCTCCTGGAGGTGCAACATAATTTTCCTTAAGATGATTTGCTCCATAACTTTGCCAGGCACTGAGGTCAGGCTGACCCAAGTCACCCAGTCTTTCAGCAAAGATTCACTTCTTCATCTAGACAGGTTGATCTCATCTCTCCTCAGTAATTTTTGTTCATCAAAGAATGTCCCATGACTGTAGAAACCAATGCCCTGGTGATGACACCAGCCACAAAGCCAGGTTTTGACCTGCGTGATGTGTCAACTTTTGCCTGCACCTCTATCTAAAGAAGGAGAAGCCTTGGACCCCTGTTGTCTTCACTTTTGCCACCAGGGCTTTGAAGTCCTTACTGAAATTGCTCAGGATATGTTTTAGTGTGCCATTGGTGCCCACATGTTTAAGACGTACTGGGTTGCAGGCTGTGCTTTTAACTTGTTGATGCAGTCTCCCTGTGACATCCCATATTTCAGCTCCCAGCCAAGGAGTAAACTTCTCTGGACTGTATATCAGGCCAGCAGATGGATGCCTCAGCAGAGTTACCCAGTATTAGCACTCTCTGCTTCCTTTTGCTTCTTTTAGTATGTGCAACTGGTATGGTCTCCTCCAGTCTCAGCCTGGGTGACTCCAGCAGAGGGCGCCTTGCACAGGTGAAGCTGGAATTCTCCTCCTCCTAGAACCATGGGACAGTTTGCAGTGCTCCATGCGGCAACAGCTTCTCTGATAAGAAGCTTTGTCTTGGTGGCCACCTCCACTTGTCCTCAGCTAGCCAGGCTAGGCAGATGCATCCTGGTTGCTGCCGAGCACAGCCCTTGCCTAGTCTCTACAGCCGTACTTCTGAAGACATCGAAGTGCTGCTTCAATCAGTCATTAATTTCTATGCATTCTTCCTCAAATAGCAACATTTTAAAAAGATGTCCATGGTTCTGCTTTAAACACCTGTACACCTGCATAAAGGCTTGTCTCAGCTCAAACTGTTAGTTTTACTTCAGTGGACCTTAAAATTGACTTCAACTGGACTCACACATGCTTTACTGACTTAAGTACAAATGCAGTGACACGTAGGCAAAATTTCACTCGCTCTCGGTTACAATCGTCTGAAATCAATATTTCACCTTTTACCATATGTGCTTAAAGCACATATGTGCTTAAAGCACATTTTAACTAGAAGGAGTCAGATCACACTGACTGTATTATACAGTAATCCCTCAAATATCATGATAAGTGAAATCCATGAGGTAGCCATAAATACGGTAAATACAGGAAAGACAATTAAATATAGGAAAGACAATTAAAAAAGGTAAAGATAGTAAATATGGTAAAGACGGTAAAGATGCAGGAAAAAAACCCACAATATACTGAAGCTGCAAATGGTGACCTGTGAAGTAGCGAGGAATTACTGTGGTTTATTTCTAGGCCTCTCTTTTTTATATGGTTAAATATTTTGTTAGTGAAATTGCTTAAGAAAGATAACCTTCAGTGCAAAACAAAACCAGCAAAAACTCCTAGCATGTACAGGTAACTTATAAGCATGTGGAAGTATGAGGTTACAACAGAAATGCTGACACAATCTGAATTGTATCTGTTTGAACATGACAAACTCTAGCTGGTCCTACTTGAACTGCCTGTGTAATTCACAGAACTGATTTTGCGTCCTGGTTGAAACTTTTTTCTTAACTACTGTTTCAAAATATTTCTGATTACAGAAAAATATTCTTTATGCAATGCTTAGTTTGGGTTTTTTCTACATCTGGCACTCCCAAGTTTCCTTGAATAGCTTGATCTGTTGTCAGTACTTGAAATTATTTAATTGTTAATATTACAGATTACCTCTTCTGTCTTAGAACATAAAGTCTAAATGCACTAATAAATTTCTCTACTCCTATACCTGAGATTCAGGTTCCTTGGGCACTTCTAGCTCACACACATCTCACGTCTACTGTTTTCACTCACTGATGCAAGAGATTGCATACACCTCCCTTCCTCTCCAAGTTCTATTGTTTAAAACAGTAACCGTTGAATGGAGGAAAAGAGACAGAAATTGGTAAAACTGTCCTTTGAGCAATCTTCCTGAGCTAAGCATAAAAGAAGCAGAGATCTGCTTCTTGCTTTCCACCTCAGGAAACACAGTTATGTACAAATGAGGTTTCTGGTACATTAGAATGAACTCCTTAATGCATGGAAACACCAGTTCACACACACACACACAGACACTCAGGTTCCTCCGAGTTGGAAGAGACCTAGAGGATCATCTAGTCCAACTCCCAAACAGCCTCCCACCAACTACACCATGTCACTAAGCTCCTCATCGAGTCTTCTCTTCAACACCTCCAGGGATGGTGACTCCACCACTTCCCTGGGCAGACCATTCCACTGAGAGATCACTATCTCTGTGAAAAACCTCTTCCTAACATTCAGTCTAAACCTCCCCTGGAGTAGATTAAGGCCATGTCCCCTTGCTCTGGTGTCGTCAGCCTGAGAGAAGAGATTCACACCCACCTGGCTTCAACCCCCCCTCAGGTAGTTGTACACAGCAATTAGGTCACCTCTGAACCTCCTCTTCTCCAGGCTGAACAACCCCACTTCCTGTAGCCACTCCCCATAGGGCTTGTCCTCCAGTCCTTTCACCATCCTTGTTGCTCTTCTTTGGACCCTCTCAAGCAGCTCAACAACCTTCTTAAACTGGGTTTATTTGATTCACAAACTATCTGAGGTGACACCTTTAGGACGACCTTTTTCTCAAATCAGTGAACACTCACTTAAAAGCACCATACTAGGGCCTACAAAGATGGTGCTGAGTTACCCAGATTGTTGAAGCAGTAATTTCTGTATTTTACATTGTTATGAAATAAAAGTGATGGGTCCTTCCTCTAGAGTATTACTGTTGCATCATCCTTCTGAGCATTTAATCCATAAAATATTTTCAGCTCATTTTTTATGTTACAGTCATATTTAATCAATACGCATAACTCCTAGCATGTCACTGAAGAATTTTCCTTTCTTATATGTGACTTGATCCTACTCACATTATGTTTTATGGGCATCTGTCAGATTGAATTTGATTCAGATCTATAAACTCCATTCCTGGCCACTGCATTTCAGTGCTACATTGCATGCAAGTAAAAAATTTTCATTTAAATGAGAAACTACCATTCAATATAATTCCAAACTTTTATTGGTAATATGAAAAAATAATATAACAAATTTTGAAAATGAGTAATTTGATCTGTGAAGTACACTGAGGAATGATAATTCACATCAGCTAAGAATATGACACAAATTTTTCACAGGTTCAGAGGTTATTCTGAGTTGGAAAGGATCCACGAGGATCAACTAGCCCAACTCCCAAGCGAGTGCCCTCCCACGGATCAAACCCACAACCCCAGAGCTATGGGCAGGATACTTCATCCATCTGACCCTCCCATCCTCTAGACCATGTCAGTGAGTTCCTCATCGAGTCTTCTCTTAAGCACCTCCAGGGATGGCAACTCCACCACCTCCTTGGGCAGACCATTCCAATAAGGGATCTCTCTGTGAAAAACCTCTTCCTAACATCCAGTCTAAACCTCCCCTGGCGTAGCTTAAGGCTATGTCCTCTTGTTCTGGTGCTGGTAGCCTGAGAGAAGAGATTCACACCCACATGACTGCAACCTCCCTTCAGGTAGTTGTAAACAGAAATGAGGTCACCTCTGAGTCTCCTCTTCTCCAGGCTGAACAACCCCAGTTCCCGCAGTCACTCCCCATAGGGCTTGTTTTCCAGTCCTTTCACCATCCTTGCCACCTTTCTCTAGACCCTCTCAAGCAGCTCAACATCTTTCTTCAACTGAGGAGACAAGAACTGGACGCAGGACTCAAGATGTGATCTGACCAGAGTCAAGTATAGGGGAAGAATAAGTTCCCTAGTCCTACTGGCCCCACTGTTCCTGATACATGCCAGGGTGCCATTGGCCCTCTTAGCCACCTGGACACACTGTTGGCTCATATTAAGTTTTCTGTCAACCAGTAGTCCCAAATCCCTTTCTAAACCCACTCTCCAGCTGCTCATCCCCCAGCCAATAGCAATGCATGGGCTTGTTGCATCCAAAGTGAAGAACCCTTCTACCCTTGGTAGCACAACGGTTGTGTCCAACTGGTTACCATCTGCAAACTTGTTAATGGTAGACTCAATTTCCCTGTCCATATCATCAGTAAAGATATTAAACAGTGTCAGGCCTAACACTGACCCCTGTTGGACTCCACTAGTGGCTGGGTGCCAGCTGGATGTTGCACCATTCACCAACACTCTCTGGGCTCATCTCTCCAACCAATTCCTAACCCAACACTGAATGCTCCTGTCCAATCCATGCTCTGAGAGTTTCTTCTGAAGCTTACCATGGGAAACCATGTCAAAGGCTTTGCTAAGATCCAAGTACAAAACATCCACAGCCTATCATCAACCAGACAAGTCACCAGTTCATAAAAGGAAATCAGGTTGGTCAGGCAAGACCNACCCCTCCGACTTGTCTTTCAGCACACTGGGACCGCCTGCTCCTGTGTCTTTATGAGCTCATTCTTTAAGTATGTCCAGCCTTCCTGGACCCCCTTGCCATTAAGGGCTGTTTTTCATGGTACCCTCCTAATTAGATCCTTAAATAGTCCGAAGTCTTCCCTCTGGAAGTCCAGCATGGTGGTTTGGTTCATGCCCTTTCTCATCACATTGTCAATTGAAAACTTTATGATCTCATGGTCACTGCAACCCAGATTTCCTCCAAGCACCACAGAGCCAACCAACTCTTCCCTATTTGTAAACAGTAGGTCGAGCACAGCCTCGCCCCTTGTAGAGTTACTCACCAGATGTATATCATCGACTGTCTCTAGGACTGAGGAATTATTCATTCATTTATCACGAAATTCCTCTCTGACTGTTCAGATTCGCTTCCCTAAACATCTTCACCAGCAAGCATTTTTGTGCACTTTTTGTGCTGCAAGAGTGAAATATGTACGTGCTCAGCCTTTTTATCAATGAGTAAACTCTATCTAAGATAAAAGACTTGTGGAAATGATGGAGTGATTCTCAATTCATATCCGATAGAGGTGGTGTCTCCACTAGGAATATCACCTCTATAAGTAGCAGTGTAGCAATTGCTACTAAAATACAGAGTTTAGGGAGTCATAGAGCAAATTTAAGGCTAATTGTAAAATATCAAGATGCCATATCTTGGAAACAAAACACTAGAACAGGAAATTGATTGAAATATCTGGAAATGTTAATAAAACACTTCATATGATATGATTAAGGTCACAGAAATTCTAGGGAACATTTTTTTTTCTTTGGAGAATTGATATTCTAGGAAAGACAGGTAAGGAGGAAATGTTTATATCTAGACTTTATTAATATTCTTTACAGTGGTAAAAGATAAAACAGGAAAAATTTAATAATTATAGCAACACATACTGGCCTTTATTGAAGAGCTTGATTTCTTAACCTATTCGAAAATCAGAATGTGATTGCAGGAGAGAATTTTAACTAAATATTTCCTGGAGAAATACTGTGAGAGGATATAGATAGATAATTATGTTCATGAAATGTACAGGGGAAAAAATCCCAAAAGTCCAAATAACAATTGGAGATTTCTGTTCTTTCTTTTTTGGATTCTGAGTTGAAACTCAATTGCAGAAGTAAATTCTTATATGATGATGGTGATACAGGTCTTATTCTGGAAAGAAAACATCATTAATGATAGTTGTATTTAAGTTGTGAATGTTTCTCAAAATCACATTAATGTGTTTATGGCACTATGTGAAAAAATTGAAACATTAATGGTACTTTTAGAAAATGTGGTGCATAGGAAAAACCTTAGAGGATTGAAAATGGAGCAAAAATATTCATAGACCTGTCTCCAGAAGTGTAAAAAGGGGAGGAACAAGAGAGCTGAAAAGTGATTAGCTTTGGTTCCGGAAGAGTTCTACAGTATGTAGTTAACTAGTTGTTACATCCAGATAATCAAAAAATAGTTAAGAGAGATATTAAAAAATTAAAATGCTAGCTTAAATTTTCAGTAAATGTACATTCAGACTAAACCAATGAATGTGCAAAATTATGTGGACATGATGTACCCCACTGTTGACCATAACAAGGCAGTGGAGCGAAGTAGACAACTTGATGCCAAGCACTGTTTGACAGAAATTTTCTTTCAACTCTCTCCAAAAGGGAATACAATTATTCAGCTCTATTTAGCACTAGTTGCGATACCACAGTTAGTTTTAAGCATCACACTTCAAGAAAAAAGGAAATGCCTACAAAGAGGACAACATTTTAGGGAGTACACCAAGCAAAAAGTAATTAAATTGCCTTTACTGGTGTTCTAATTATATCACCTTGCTATGAAGAAGTAATGAAGACCATAGGAAAAGACAAATAAAAAGCAGTTCCTTTTGTAACAAAAAAAACTATAGATAAAATATTAACTTTCTTTTTAATGTTATAAGGCAGTGGACCAGACTAGAGCATATTGTCATAAAACTGTTTCCACAGTGGTATTCAAGAACAGACTAGAAAAGTATTTCTTAGAATGTTTTTATTGTATGAAAATGACTCAGGTGATTTTTCAAGATCCTTTCTAATCTTAGAATCTTAGGGCGATGGGTCTGGGCAGGTCTCACAAGCTCAGTAATCTGTGAAGATATTGAACCCTGAATATTCAACTACCCCCCGCCTGTAGCCATGCATCCTCCACTAACTATGTCTAGAGGGCAGTCCTGGGAGCATGGCTTGCACTGTAGCCTCTCTTTAAAGGGGAGGAGGTGCCTTTTGGTGCCTCCTGGCCATGGAATCCATGTTTATGCGGTCTCACAACTTGCTGAAAACCTAATCACGATTAGTTGAATACACGAATATGTGAACCATGAATATGTGGGGTTTCTTTGTATAATTAAACAATTGTACCCAAATTTTAAAAAAATATTTCACCTATATCACTTCTAAACATCTGCCATTTGTTGCTGCATTTACTGTTTAAATTGTGGTGTAGTTAGGTTTAGAAATGTTCTACACAGCAATTGTCTAAGGCTGTTGATATTTTAGTACTATGTGTTAAATAATACTTCAAAGAAGTTCTTTTGACTTAACTATTTTAGGGGTTGTGCTGTCAGAAATTGGAATATGTAATTATACCTCACAGATGAGTGAGTGACACTGAGACCTGAACAAAGATTATGCAGAGACTTCTAAAATTATGAACTACTGCAGTGGAGCCATGTGACATACATTTTCTTGTAGATACAGAGGAAGACCTTCCTTGTGTAAAGACAAATATGAATATCAAATTCCAATCTATTTCTGTCTTTAAACAAGTTGTTGTAAAGCCCATGTAAACCTAGGCTCATGCATCAGATAGACCAATTATATTTCTTATATCAGAGGATTATCTTTCCAATTAAAATGAAGATAAAAAGGTCAGAGGATTTTTAGAAATCTGGTTAATTGATTAAACCGCTGGCTGGCTGCTACTGTCTTAATCATCTCCCTCCAGCAAAATTATCAACCTTTAATCACAACTCATTTGTTCAAGGCATTAATATACAACTATCACAATATCACAGTATTTACATGGTTGGAAGAGACCTTGGAGATCATCAAGTCCAACCTGTAACCCAACACCAACCCATTGTCTAAACCAGTGCCTCATCCAGCCTACTCTTAAACACCTCCAAGGATGGCGACTCCACCACCTCCCTGGGCAGACCATTCCAATGAGCATTCACTCTCTCTGTGAAAAACCTCTTCCTCACATTCAGTCTAAACCTCCCCTGGCATAGCTTGAGGCCATGTCCTCTCGTTCTGGTGTCATCAGCCTGAGCGAAGAGATTCACACCCACCTGGCTTCAACCACCCCTCAGGTAGCAATTAGGTCACCTCTGAGCCTCCTCTTCTCCAGGCTGAACAACCCCAGTTCCCGCAGTCGCTCCCCATAGGGCTTGTCTTCCAGTCCTTTCACCATCCTTGTCACCCTTCTCTAGACCCTCTCAATCAACTCAACATCCTTCTTAAATTGGGCAGACCAGAACTGGACACAGTACTCAAGATGTGGTCTGATCAGCGTCGAGTACAGGGGAAGAATAACTTCCCTAGTCCAAATGACCACACTGTTCCTAATACAGGCCAGGATGCCATTGGCCCTCTTAGCCACCTGGGCACACTGCTGGCTCATATTGAGTTTTCTGTCAATCACAACTCCTAAATCCCTCTACATTTCACCACTCTCAAGCCATTCATCCCCCAGTCGATAGTGATGGATGGGGTTGTTATGTCCAAAGTGAAGAACCCTTTAACATGTTATTCTTTTTAAAAAATTTTATGTGCTGACACTTGTTGGCCACAACTCAATTTTAACATAACAGCAAATGTGTTCAAAAATCAGCTGAACAATTGATTTTCCTGGTATTAGTGGAAAAAAATAGCATTTCTTAATACAGGTTAGCATAATCAACTGTAAAATAGTATGGCTCTTCGTAAACAGAGTCTGAGGTATCTACATCTTTAACAGCAGTTAAACAGCTTTAAACAGCAGTTTAAGTGCTCGTTACAGTAAATAAGTAAATAAAAGTAATTTTTTTTAAAAAAAAAAGTAAATAAATTCTTTCTTTGTACGTGACTCTGAGAGGATATTTGAATAATGTTTAATATTTTTGCAGTAACAGAGTGACATTATTACTGAGGTCCAGGGAGACCTCATTGAGGTTTTCCAGGACTTTAAGGAGAATGATAAAAAAGAGGGAGAGCAACTTTTCACACAAGTAGATAGTCATATGACAAGGGGGAACAGTTTTAAAATAAAATAGGGTAGATTTAGATGTTAGGAAGAAATTCCTTACTCAGAGGGTGATGAAACACGGAACCAGCCTTCCCAGAGAAGTTGTGGATGCCCCTGGCAGTGTTCAAGGCCAGGCTGGATGGGCCTCTGAACAACCTGGTCTAGTGGAAGGTGTCCCTGCCGAGGGCAAGGAATTGCAACTACAGTTAATCCCTGCTGCATTGCGACCTCTGCATTACGACTCCGGTGACTTGCAAGAAAAATTTTGCGCAATTTTGCTTCAGCCGTCTGCGAGGTTCCCTGGCCAACGCATGCACAGTGCCATGGTGCCTGTGGGGATGGGACTCACCCTGCCCTGCGGGGGAGGGGCTTGCAATGGCGGCACCGTGCCCCCATCCCTGGGAACTGCCCCACAGAATTGAGGCAAGCGAGGTTGGGCAAGCACTGTTTGCTGGGAGGGGGCAGCTGTCACTGAGCCAGGAGGAGGCTTCTGTTCCCCCGCCCTCTGGGACCGTATCTGCAGTGCTGCCTCACCTGGGACCGGTGCATGTTAAAGGGAAGGAAACTCCTACACCGATGCCCCTTTCCCACACCCCACCATAAGTGGCACGGGGTGTCACAGTGTTGCAAAGTAGTTAAGGTTTCCCAGGCTCCAGGAATGCTGAGCAGAGCCCGGGAACACCCCTTCCCTGCCGCGGAGGAATGGCGAGCATGTGTGGTGGCATGATATGGTGTGCTAGAGAAGATGGTCAGTCTGTATATATGTCTATATCTATATATGTGCCTATATGCAAGATTTTCCACTGTCAGCATGAGTGGCTGCAAACCTTAATACCCCATCCTCAAGTTCCTCTTCAGTTATCATGTGCTGGAAACAATTTACTTGCATATATATGTTGGCTGATAGGGAATTTTCCATTGCTTCAATAAATAAGAATAAAGATGATAATTAATAGCAGTGCCTGATAATTTGTGGTGGAATTTTGTGAGGAATAGAAACTGTGTTATTAATTCAAACCTATGCAGGATATTTAAATTTCTATGCCTCTGTATATATCAGTATTTCAAGAGATAGTGAATATAGGTATGAAAAATATTAAAATAAAGTGTTTTGAACAAGAAGTTAAAAATTATTTCAAAGTTGTTTTTTTTTTTTCTTCAGAATCTTCCTACAGCTTTCTGATGTCAATTTCTATGTAATGTTTTAAAATTTAAAGTAACTTAAAAAATTTGATTTGTGAAATTGTTACATTTGTACAGTTGTAAACTCTTGCTAATCAGTTTTAGTTAATTTGGTTTTGGAAGAAAATGAAAAGAAATGCCACTCTATTCTATTACATAATCCTGGCCTGCATCAGGAACAGTGTGGTCAGTCGGACCAGGGAGGTTGTCCTTCCCCTGTACTCGGCACTGGTCAGGCCACATCTTGAGTACTGTGTCCAGTTCTGGGTTCCCCAGTTTAAGAAGGATGTTGAGCTGCTTGAGAGGATCCAGAGAAGGGCGACAAGGATGGTGAAGGGACTGGAGGGCAGGCCCTATGGGGAGCGACTGCGGGAACTGGGGTTGTTCAGCCTGGAGAAGAGGAGGCTCAGAGGTGACCTCACTGCTGTTTACAGCTACCTGTGGGGAGGTTGCCGCCAGGTGGGTGCGGACCTCTTCTTTCAGGCTGACAACACCAGAACGAGAGGGCACGGCCTCAAGCTACACCAGGGGAGGTTTAAACTTAATGTTAGGAAGAGGTTTTTCACAGAGGGAGTGATTGCACATTGGAATGGACTGCCCAGGGAAGTGGTGGAGTCGCCGTCCCTGGAGGTGTTTAAGAGAAGACTTGATGAGGACCTTAGTGACATGGTCTAGCTGGGGGTGTAGCTGGCCCTCTTAGCCACTTAGCTCCAGCAATGAGAGACGAGGTAATCCATGGCAAAGTCATGTCCTCTGTGCTGTCTAGAAGACCCAATACTGCACAGCTTTGCCAAGGGCCACCAGTAACTGTCTTAATATGATTAAAACCCGTGTATTGGTTAAAGAGTGTACTGAACTCACATTTCCTCTTTGTTGTATTAAATGGACAGAGAAAAAATTATCACTGGTTAAAGCTCTCAAAATTCTTAATGTAGCAGAATATAACATTGAGGGAGAAAACAAAACAAGGTTTTTGAAATCTAAATAAATCTCCCAAATATTCATTACAATTAAACTGACAAACCAGCACAGAATCCTGACTACTGATGGGACTGTTACTCATACTTCTATATGTCCTGTTGATTTTGGGGTTTTTTAAAATTTATTTAAATGAAAAATTTCCTTCATTTATGATGTTAGTAGAAATCTGAAAATATGGCTGTTAGGCCACCAGTGTTTATCAACAATTTACCCACAAGAAAGAAAAATAACCCATCTATTCTGATTCACAGACTATCTTGGTGATTAAAAGGAAGATGCATAGCTTTTAGTAGAAAGTAATGAGGACAGCATTATAGTATGCACAGTATCACAGTTGCTTCTTCATTCAACATGTGATTGGTTTTAATATTGGGCAAGGACACTTTTTAACAATACTTGCATATTATTAATATATACTTTTACTGTCTTTGTACTGTGTTTTTAGAAGACTAGGTTTACTAAGAGTGCATTTTTTACTCTTTATAACACAGAAATCTGGCAAGCTAACTCTTCTGACTGGGAATGAATGTCAGTAATGGATATTGGGTTTTATAGTTATAATATAGAACTTGAAATTTGCATCCTAACATTGCTTGACACAGTCTTTACTCTTTCTGATGTTAGACCTTTTCCTGAGGATATTTGAATATTTTCACAGAGAGAGTGATTGCACATTGGAATGGACTGCCCAGGGAGGTGGTGGAGTCGCCGTACCTGGAGATGTTTAAGAGAAGACTCGATGAGGAGCTTAGTGACATGGTCTACCTGGGGGGTGTAGCGCTCGGAGTGGCCTGCTAGACTGTGAGGGAACTAGTTTGTGTTACCGCTCTGGGATGTGCTTTCAGTCTCTGTACGGGTGTTAGATGGTGAGTTGGACTAGATGATCCTTGTGGGTCCCTTCCAACTCATAATATTCTGTGAATGTGAATCTGTGAATATGAAAAAGAACTTACAAAGGACAGGAACCATATGCAGTTATGTCTTCTCATAGTTAAAGTTTAATAGGGTCTTGTAAATAAATATGATTATTTTCATTATCTTCTATAGGATTTTGACATACCCATATGACTACATATTTGCATAATCTTGATATCAATTTGATTATCCCATTGTCATTTTCCCATCTTGCTGAGAAACATCAGCTTTAACATTTGCACAAACTGAAGAACACCTAGAGGTATTTGATGGACTTGGCCACCACAGGACTTAACATATCCCATCATTCATGGTGATGGGATGCATGACTTAAAGTGCATTACATCTCCAAGACTTTTACTACCTTGTGGTCATGCAGCTCATGAATAGCTTACAAGTGAATAAAGTCTCAATGAAAATATGATGAAAAAAATTCATGTAGCTGATCTCCAATAATTCTCAAAGTATAGTTATATCCAGGATTTCCAGTATACTTTCCCAACTTTTAGTTGCCCGTCTTCAATTCTTTTGGAACTATGCTTTTACTCTTCTGACTAAAAGGTACAGCAAGCATTATGATCTATTACATAATTAGCAATGAACTAGTACTTATCTGATATTCTTTTTCCCCAAGCTTTCCAAAAGTGGAACAAAATCTCACCCCAACAACAGACAGTGGGAATTATTTTCCTAGTTTTCAAGTACTTTTCTTTACCAATTCTACAAAATTATCATAACTAAAGAAATTATAAATTAAAAGGAAACCAGTTAATAATGTCCTCTCGTTCTGGTGTTGTCAAC
>WEKX01001316.1:0-16544 GCA_013390025.1 Pitta sordida
AAAGGTTTTTTACTGAATGAGTGATTCGAATGTGGAATGGTTTGCCCACAGAGGTGGTTGAGTCACCAACCCTAGAGGTGTTCAAGGGGAGGCTGGATGAGGTGCTGAGTGATATGATCTAGATGTAGAGGATAGGTTAGTTGGATTATAGGTTGGACTAGATGATCTTTGAGGTCCTTTCCAGCCTTATCTATACTGTGATACTGTGATACTGTGATATAAACTTAAAAAAATACTCTCCAGTAAAGGGAAACTTTTAATTCCTGGAAACACAAATTATTTTGTTCCTAAACTGTCATTGAAACAAAACCAATTTTTTTCTACAGTCTAATTTATTAACTATAGAGCTAGAATGATGGCAATGGAATTTATTAATGTGGATGAATGTGTAGTTAATATTTATTTCAGATAACTTATTAAAAATGCTATTTTAAACATTCCATTAGTGGAATCAAAGTGTGGGTTTTGTTTGTTTGGGTTTTTTGGCAAAACATTTTTGTCAAGAAATATGTATAAGCGAATTCATTCTGATCAGTGAAAGTAGAAGAATGTTTCTAACCTTTTCTAACTTTTGCATCTTCTTATGCTGCTTCNTGAGGCATCTAGGTTGTTATTACGCTCTAGGATGTGCTCTTGGTCGCTGTACGGGTATTAGATGGTGAGTTGGACTAGATGATCCTTGTGGGTCCCTTCCAACTCATAATTTTCTGTGATTCTGTGATTCTGCTCCTGGGCCCACTGGCACACAGGAGGATCCAGGCTGGAGCATTGCTCCATGCGCCAGGTGCAGCACTCCCACCACCTCACTCCTTCTGCAGAGGGCTGTGGCAGGTCACTAGCTTTTTTGCTAGTGCTAGCTGCTTTTAATTGGGTTGTTTTAGGGGCTATTTGATTTCTTTCTTGCTCCCAGAGAGATCACTCAGAAGGAGGTGCTAGGGCATCTTTATGGAAAGCATTATCTTTCTCTTATGATACGTAATCCTTTTTGATCTTTTCCCCAATGTGCAGCTGAGTGGACATTAAATCACATTCTCGTGAAGGAGCAAGAATAGCGCTGTTCAGTCTCAGTGGCCATTCATACCTGAATTTCTCTGACCTGGAAACAGAAAAGACTGTTTCCAACGACCTAAGTTGAAGATTTTCCACACCTGACCTATTAATGATTCATTATTTCTCAGTACTCTTTTTGGGACTCATGTTGCCCTTTGATGTTTGCTTTTAATCTTCCAGTATAAACAATCACATTGAAATCTCATAAACCAAACCCCAGAACAGCTAGCATAACATCTGCTCTTCTTAGATAAGGACAACACAAATGTGGTTGATTTTATTTACATTTGTATAGTTCTACACCTCTAAGAGAAAATGAAACTCCCATGTTTCTTTTGTTTCAGTTAAAAATCACAAGACAAGGATATTTTCCAAAATTTAAAATAACTTATTCCTCCTTGTGAAACATTGGGTTCTAGCTGTATTGTGTGTTGCTTAATCAAACTGGATCCAAAGACTGAAAAAATATCTCAGTGACATGGTTTAGATGGTGGGAGGCTTGGACAGATGGAGTGTGGTGCCCGTGGTTCCACTCTTGTGGAATCACTTGGGAGTTGGACTAGATGATCACTTGGGAGTTGGACTAGATGATCTTGTGGGTCCCTTCCAACTCAGAATAACCTGTGAACCGGAAAGGACTCCATCTTAATACTGATTTTAGAGCATCTCCTGTTTTCTTTCTGATGTAGATAATAAATGAGTACATATTTCAAGTTACAGTTAAAAAAAAATATTTGACATATTTCCTAGAGCTCAGACTTAGAACCCTAAAAAATTCTATTTTGTATCTTGGGATAGGAGGATAGATTGTCAAATTGCTCAGTAAAATTGAATTTGGACCCTTAATTCTCATCCATTCTTATTACTAGTGGATTTAAAAAAAAAATATTCTTTTTTTTAAGTCAATATTTTTTCTCCATTTTACTGAATTTCTAAAATATAGAATCAAGGATTGATGCTGGAAATGAAGCCTTCCTAGCAAGAATGCAGATTTTACTAGAGTGTAATCAAACTTCAGGATTATTGATTGGATGAAAGTGAAAATTACAGAATCACAGAATTAATAAGGTTGGAAAAGCCCACAGAGATCATTGAGTCCAACTTATCGCCTGTTACCTAATCTATTGTCATCCTGTTACCAACACACCATCCCACAAATAACACACTATCCTATTATCTAGGTCATGCTGCTAAGTACTGCATCCAACCTATTCTTAAACACCTCTAGGGACGGTGACTCCACCACCTCCTTGGGCAGCCCATTCCACTGAGAGATCACCCTCTCTGTGAAAAAGTTCCTTCTAATGTCCAGTCTAAATCTCCCCTGACGCAGTTTTTAGACCATGTCCTCTTGTTCTATCACTTGTAGCCAGAGAGAAGAGACCGACACCCAGCTGGCTACACCTCCCTTTCAGGTAGTTGTAGGGAGAGATAGGGTCTCCCCTCAGCCTCCTCTTTTCCAGATGAAACAACCCCAGCTCTCTCAGTCGCTCCTCTTAGGGCTTGNATGGGACAGATGAGGGGGCAAGGTGTATAAAAGCAATGAAACTTCGAAAGCTTTCCCCGCCCTGCTTGACAACGGATCTGTGAGGGACGCCGTGAGGATTCATCGTGGCGGTAGCTATACCTTCTTCTCTCTCTCTTTCTCTTTACTTTCACCCTTTCATCTATCGTGTTGCCGCTTTACAGGCACTTAATAAAGTTTCACTGTTTGATCAAAGCTAAACCCTCTCTTGGAATTTTGTTTTTGCACTCAGATCCTGCAAACGAACCATCATGTGTCCAGCATAGCTGACTGGACCATGACGGGTTATTGTAACTGAAGTGTAGGACCCGGCACTTATACTTGTTGAACCCCATGCCATTGGTTTCGGCCCATCTATCCCGACTGTCAGGACAGAGAAGACATCAAAGTGCACAGAAATGTGAGGGAGACAAAAAGAAGGAAACCCTAAAGGACCCTTAAACATACATCAAGGACCCTTAAACATACATCCAGAAATAACAAAGGCAGTAGATTCTGTGCTGTGAGGCATTTTAACTATATCTGCAGTTGTTCTAGCAATCAAGGTGAACCATTAATTTTGCCTTATGTTTGCCTGCTCAGAACTTCCCAAACTATTTGGATATTTTGCCAGTGGTTTTAGCCCTTGATTAATATGAAAATGGTCTCTTCTAACTATGAGGTCTTACCATGAAACTGGCTCTTTGAGACCTGAGCATGAAAAGTTATTGCCTCTCTAAAAATGATNTGGGCCACTCGGTTTTGGCCCTGGCCACGCCTTGGACACTGCTTGTGTGGCAGGGAAAGGCAGAGCTTGGCAAAACTACCATGGGACAGATGAGCGAGCAAGGTGTATAAAAGCAATGAAACTTTGAAAGCTTTCCCCGCCCTGCTTGACAACGGATCTGTGAGGGACGCCGTGAGGATTCATCGTGGCAGTAGCTATACCTTCTTCTCCCTCTCTTTACTTTCACCCTTTCATCTATCGTGTTGCCGCTTTACGGGCACTTAATAAAGTTTCACTGTTTGATCAAAGCTAAACCCTCTCTTGGAATTTTGTTTTTGCACTCAGATCCTGCAAACGAACCATCATGTGTCCAGCATAGCTGACTGGACCATGACGGGTTATTGTAACTGAAGTGTAGGACCCGGCACTTATACTTGTTGAACCCCATGCCATTGGATTCAGCCCACCTATCCAGACTGTCGAGACACAGAAGACATCAAATTGCATAGAAATGTGAGGGAGACAAAAAGAAGAAAGAATCCCCAAAGGACATACATCCAGAAATAACAAAGGCGGTAGATTCTGTGCTGTGATGCATTTTAGCTATATCCACAGTTGTTCTAGCAATCAAGGTGAAGCGTTAATTCTGCCCTATGTTTGCCTGCTCAGAACTTCCCAAACTATTTGGATATTTTGCCAGTGGTTTTAGCCCTTGATTAATATGAAAATGGTCTCTTCTAACTATGAGGTCTTACCATGAAACTGGCTCTTTGAGACCTGAGCATGAAAAGTTATTGCCTCTCTAAAAATGATGCATTTGTTCTCTCTTGGCTTTGATAGGTTAGGAGCAAGCATGGGTGAAACGAGGTAAGAGGCATGAACTTCACAAGAAAGCAAACATTGAGAAAGAAAATATTTTGGTTTAACAGGTATTTTACTACTTTTAAAATCTCAGTGAATTAACAAATACATATAATGCTGAGTATTAGCACACATGCAGGCAATTATTTAAATTTTATTGACTTATCCAGAAAAGCTTTCCTACTGCTGGAAATGCTTCAGAGACTTGAGTAACTGCTGAGTGATAGGGACTGTTTCCAGAAATATGGTTTCCCAGACGAAGTGGACTTTCAGGAAGATCTGTAACATAGTACACTTAAGGACATCTGTAGAAGGCTAAATCATCATCTTTTCACTTCACAGAAAGCAACTGAAAAAGAATGGTTTCTTTTTCCGTCTGGTAGGGTGTGAGTCAGTGAGTCTTTTTTCACCATTTCTGTTGTACCCAAGGCAAATTGGTTCATTCCTGTTGAATGCAAGATTCTGACAGTAGAGTAGCAATTTTGCTCTTCAAGAAGAAGGGGCTTTGTTCACAGGAGGAAGAAGCCTTCCTTACAGGGCTCTGTGCTCTGTGCATCTTCAGCTATTTGAAAATCAGATGCCTAATCTAAGCAGATAAAAAAGAGCATAGGATAAATCAATATGCAAAGATCGCTACTTCTCTTTATTGGCTACGAGGACAGTCAAAATGACTGGCTAAGATACAATGCCTTTCAAATGGTTAAAATTAAGGGAAGTGAATCCCAGTCGAATCCTACTGTTCATGTGCACATTTACAAGGATGCTAGGGTTTTTTGCCCTGCAGCTACACCAAGCTTTTTTTTTTTGTTGTTTGTTTCATTGGTGTTGGATTTTTAATTTTTTTCTTTCTGTTTGTGTGCATTCTAAGCGAAGCTGAATGCAAGGAAATGGAAGTAATGAACTGTAAAGAACCCATCAGGAACTAGTGTTGAGAAGATCTGTGATACATCCTAGGTTATTAATGAACGATGTAGGAGAATATTGCTCACCAGACAGCTTTGCTTATTACTGATGTTTGGTCATTGCTGAAGGTCGAGAAGTAAAATCTGGGATTTCCTGTAAAACAATCAGTGCTCCAGGTTGTTAGCATATTGTGGAGAATAGAAGGAATAAATTGCAGCAAAACATGCCATGATGTGTGGATACAGAATGTGTTACAATAGGCTAATGATGAATATATGACCCGTGTGGGGAATCAGGCATGTCAAAGGATGTGATAGATTAGATCTCTAGTTATCTATTCAAGAAGTCAATGTCTGGAGAATATGACACTACCTATGTAATTCTTAGAGATGAAAAAGTGAAAGAACATGAAAGAAAACGCTTTTATGAAATGAAAAAAATCCCTCACCATTAAACAAAGTCCTTGTAATTTGTTAGTATAATTTATTTTCCCATTTATTTATATCTGATTGCTATGTTAAAAGTGTAAGTAGTTCTTATTACATGTAATATTGACTCTTCGATGAAATGCACATATCAGTGGAGTAATATGCCTCTTTATCATATGAATTCTTGGGAAATTAAAACATGAATCAAAATCTAAAACTAGATCAATGATGGATTACTTTCTTGTGATTATCTGATGATTATTTTATTATTATCTAATAAAATAGATATTTCTTTAGTTTATTTTTTATTTTTATCAGACATTTTTGTCATATTCTTCATCCTGGACACAATCTCCATCACATTTTTGCCCTGAATTTGAGAACAAATAATCAAACCTGCTAGGTGCTAGTGGAAGTGCCTCATGCACTTGTAGTAGGGTGGACCAGATAGGGAGATTGTGGCCATGGGAGAGAGTGATCTGGGCAGTGATAAAGCCTTTCCTTGACCTTCATCATGCTGCTGCAAAATAATTCCATTGAGTTGTCACTTTGCTCCCTCCTATACCCTCATCATTCCACTGCTGGCTTTTCTTTTTATATTACATTTAACGTGCAGGACTTCCCCTTGAAGGCCCTTCAAAGCTGCACCTTCCCTACACATCATCTATAATTCACAGGAAGTGTCATCTCGTAGCCCTGATGGGTCACTGATGCCAACTTCAACATTCACTTGTTAACATTTCGAACTAGTAGTTTCATGTCTTCTCTCACTCTGCCTGTGAGGAGCTGCCCTCCTCGGGGAAGCTGCGCACCTCCGGGAGCTTGGTCTCTCCGGCTACAAGTGATAGAACAAGAGGACACAGTCTTAAACTGCGTCAGGGGAGATTTAGACTGGACATTAGAAGGAACTTTTTCACAGAGAGGGTGATCTCTCAGTGGAATGGGCTGCCCAAAAAGGTGGCGGAGTCACCATCCCTAGAGGTCTTTAAGAAAAGGTTGGATGATGTACTTGGTGGCATGACCTAGATATTAGGGTAGTGTGTTACAGGTAGGATGGTGTGTTGGTAACAGGATGACAACAGGTTAGGTAACAGGTTTAGCTAGGTTAGGTAACAGGTGATAGGTTGGACTTGATGATCTCTATGGTCTTTTCCAACCTTACTGATTCTGTGATTCTGTGATCACCCTCCACCAGGCACCACGGAAAGCTCTCCCAGGCCAGAGTGCTTGTGACAGTCTCCAGAAAACAAGGGTTGCTGCCAGACCAACTCACTGTTAGCTGTGCTGCTCACTCTGTGTCCCATCCCTCCCACCCACTCCCTAGCTGGCTGTCTCTTCTTTTGTGTTGGCAGGGTTTTGTCCTCCTTTCCTTCAACCCTGTACAGAACCAAACAAAATGGAGTCCTGGTTGATGACTCTTGAAGACTCTCATGATAGTAGCTTATAAGAAGAGAAATGTGACTTGTACTAAGGAGTTTAGTTATTTAAGAGATGGTGGTAGGAATCCTTGATTCATTACAGAATTTTCCAGACATGCTTTGTTCATTAAGATGCATTTCTCATCCACTAACTTCAAAGGGAGAGAGTGTATATTTATTTTTAAATGTGTGATTAAGTACCTGGATGAATCAAGCACGCTGTAATCTTGGTGCCATCAGCCATTGCATATGCAGGTCCCTTATTGCCATCCTTGCTCTTTGAGCACTTGCAGGCATAGCACAAAGGAATGCCAGGGGCACCATACAAACTGGAAAGCTGGAAAAGGCTCTGTTTTAGGGCTGGTGCTTGGCAAGAAGGTGATTTGAAGAAAATCAGTCAGCAAATCAAAGGTCATGTCTTCAACTCAGAGTTACTTGCAAATAACCTCCGTT
Source organism: Pitta sordida (assembly GCA_013390025.1). Lineage (NCBI taxonomy): Eukaryota > Metazoa > Chordata > Aves > Passeriformes > Pittidae > Pitta > Pitta sordida. The sequence continues at coordinate 7,345 of WEKX01001316.1, forward strand.
TTTACATAGCTGCATCCAAGCACATGTGAATAGAATGAAAAAGAAGTGGAAAGTGATATATGGAGATAGAATGGAGGCTGGACTCCTGGAAAATTAAAATTATCTAGCACTCCTAAATATGCTCAGGCAACCTGTCATGTTACAGAACAAGAACATAAATTTGTCTTCTGACAGACCAGTCTGACCTTTTTAATTTATTTTATGTACCCAAGGCAGAATAGGAGAAAATTTGTTCTGTATAGCAGGGCAAAGCAAAGTAGAACATTATTAGTTGCTTTGAATGTGGAAATAAAATACTTTGGGAGAAATGCAGCAGTGCTGAGTATCGTGCAGAGATGTAAATAGGCAGTAATGGTACTCTATAAATTTCTGTCTTAGTTATGGGAGGCCCAACTGATTGTATCTTGGATTTTGTTGCTTTTCAGGATGGCAGCTATGCACTCTGCTCATGTGGGGTTTCTATTTTGGATCCTGCAAAGTGTGGGACTTAAACAAAGCAACAAAGCAAAATTTAAAGAAATCAAAATGAGCAGTATGAGATGAATGCGCTCTTCAGAAATCCTTCAGTCTGGACTGCAATGAAATCTTGTGTATCTCCTGGCTCAGTTTTAGAAAGTCAGGAAATCATCTAAGCTTGTGGTTAATTAGCCTGAATCTACTAGTGACTCTTTGCACATCTATCAGTTTTGGTCTTTTGACCCTGTGACACACAATTCCACTTTGAGTCCAGGCCCCTGCTGTTCCCTCCTGCCTTGCTGACTCCTCTGCCCTTCTCCAGACAACATTCAGACCCAGAGTATCAGCTGTCACCTCCAGTGATGCTCACTGTCATGGGGCACAGTGCTGTGACAACACATTTTTTTAACCAATGTACACAGAGTTTCTGACCTGGTCAGAAAGCCCTCAGGAATATAAGAGGAGTTTATCTGTCTTTAAGGAAACAGTCCATTAAACAAGATTGTTAATTTCTAGATGTTTCTATAATAGCTGCTTTAGAGTACTATTTGTTTATCCAAACTTTTTAAATAATGCTTGGAAGGACTTCTGAAGAGCAATGATTTGTTTGTACCACAATGCATGAAACTTTTTTTTTAAGACCATGTTGAAGAAAGTTGTATTGCTAACTAAAAGTGGGAAGTAAAGAGGGATTACTTTTAAATAAAGGTAATCCTTTATTTAAATAAAGGATAAGCAAGATTATTTGTAATTCCCCAGTTATTTCAGAAATATTTTCCTAGATAAAAGGCACCTAAATCTTTAAAGTGGTAAATGGTAGTAAAAATATAAAAGAGTGAAAAATATTAAGGATAGATTAAAAGTTAATGGCATGCCTCAGTTTCTGACTGTGACATGTTTTCTAATAAAGTAAAAAATCAAAATGATTGTTTGTGTCAATTTTTATGCAGTAGAAGGGCTGATGAGTGTAAATACAAGAAAACAATATATTCACATTTTTCTGAGTTTCCTGAAGTGATTTTTAGCAGAATCTTCTGCGTGGGAATGGCAGGAGAGGATTACATTCAGAGGTCGTTCCACATCTGGAGGGATGGCATTAGTAGACGCGAGTTAACTTGTGAAATTATAGCTGTGAAAATACAAAGCCAATCCTTACAGGCCAGGAAAAGAAGATACATCATTTGTCAATCTCTAAGATGTCCAGACCCTGAGGGCACTGTCAAGCTCTACTGGTCCTGCCCAGCCTCTCCTTAGCCCTGCCCATGGGCCCTGGAGCCCGTGCCAAGCCCTTGTTCCTTGGATGGATATTGGACCTACATTGTAGATTTGTCTCCAGCCCTGTGTCTCACTCTATCTTCTGCAACTCTGTGTGGGAATCTCTGTATGGATCCTCATCCTGATTCATAAGCTTGACTTGTCTGTGACTGTTAACAAAACCCCTCCTTATTATCTGCCTGTTCCAGTCAGATCCCATGTGACTGTGCTAGGAAGGCCATTATCCTGCCCAGTGCAAACCAGAAGTGTGCACATTAATGGTGTGTTTCTTCTGACCTTGGCAAATCTTCTTCTGTGTGAGTCATACCCGTGACTTGTGTGCATGTGTGGTCCTGGAGGATAAATAAACATTTCATGTTTTGACCCCTTAAGCTGTGTTTTAATGAGCTGTTGAAAAGCCAAAATTTTGTGTTGAAATACAAGGTGTCCTGCATAGTACTGCAATGGGACAGCTGTTTGTAAATTTTAGGGACATAGTCCCCAAGGCAGGAGGGAATTGCCATGCCTTCCTAAGCTAGGTATTCGAGGGAGAGAGAGGGAAGAAGAGGAGAGATGGCTAAAATAGGTTTCTGCTCCGTAATGCGTCCCTCTTGTCAGTGTCTATTGGACCACAGGAGACTGGTTAATGAACTAAATATTTCCTTTACAAATGCTGCCCTTGGTTGTATCATTAATACAGTATTTAAGACCTGGGGTTGAAAGTTTCAGTTCACATTTTACATTCCAGTACAGTAATGACAGACCTTTCAGTTAACCCCAGAAACTGGAGCTTTTGTTTGCAAGAAGAATCACACAGAATCACAGTATGGTTGAGGTGGGTAGGGGGACTCTGGAGGTCATCTGCTCCAGCCCTTCTGCTCAAGCAGGGCCACCTATAGCAGGCTGCCCAGGACCATGTTCAAATAACTTTTGAATACAGTATATCCCCGCTGCATTGTGACCCCTTCATTGCTACCTCATTGATTTGTGAGGAAAATGTCTCTCAGTTTTGCTTCAGCCATTTGAGAGGTTCCCCTGCCGACGCATGCGCAGTACCTCTGCTTCGCCGAGGGGCAGTGCTGGCAATCCCTGCGGGTAGGGCCAGGAGTCACACTGTCTGCTGTTACTCTAAGCGCAGCCGGGGAGCTGCCTCCTGCCCTTCCCCCCTCCTCCCAGGGCTCTCTCAGCACAGGGGAGCAAAGGCAACCATTTCTGAGCTCTCTCTAACTCAGGAGATGCCTCCGAGAATCCCTGGGCTTCTCTCTGCAGCTGGGGCTGGACTGCTGCAACCGTGCGTGCTCACAGCCCAAACCCCATGCTGCTGCTACCCGCCCCAGCCCACCCCCAGCCCCGGTGCTCATGTCCACTGCGTCCTGACCCCGTGCTGTGTCCCGGCCCCCTATGCTGAGAGAACCTGTGTGGCCCGGCACTGTTCAACATCTTTATTGATGATATGGACAAGGGAATTGAGTTCATCATCAGCCAGTTTGCGAATGATGCCAAGTTGAGGGCAAATGTCGAGCTGCCGGAGGGTAGGAGGGCCCTTCAGAGGGACCTTGACAGACTAGAGAAATGGGCAGACTCCAACAGTATGAGATTTAACAAGACTAAATCCTTCCCCTGTACTCGGCACTGGTCAGACCACATCTTGAGCAATGAGGTCACCTCTGAGCCTCCTCTTCTCCAGGTGGAACAGTTCCAGGTCCCACAGTCACTCCCCACAGGACTTGTTCTCCAGTCGTTTCACCATCCTTGTCGCTCTTCTCTGAACCCTCTCAAGCAGTTCAACATCCTTCTTAAACTGGGGAGCCCAGAACTGGACACAGTACTGAAGATGTGCCGAGTATAATGGAAGAATAACTTCCCTAGTCCTAATGGCCACACTATTCCTGATGCCACTGGCCCTCTTAGCCACCTGGGCACACTGCTGGCTCATATTGAGTTTTCTGTCAATCATTACTCCCAAATCCCTCTCCCTTTCACCACTCTCCAGCTACTCATGCCCCAGCCGATAGCGATGCATGGGGTTCTTATGTCCAAAGTGAAGAACCCGGCACTTGGACTTGTTAAATCTCATACCATTAGAATCTGCCCATCTCTCTTGCCTGTCAAGGTTCCTCTGAAGCACCCTTCTACCCTCTGGCAGTTCAGTTGCCCTCTATTTGGTATCATCTGCAAACTTGCTAATGGTGGACTCATTTACCCCGTTCATGTCATCAAGAAAGATGTTGAACAGTGTCGGGCCTAACACTGATCCCTGTGGGACTCCCCTGGTGATGTGCTGCCAGCTGGATGTGGCACCATTTACCAGTATTCTCTGGGCTCATCCATCCAACCAATACATTTCATCCAATAATCTTCTGTACATGTGGAAGGTACCAGAAAAACTGCAAGAACCACATGGACTTAAAGAAATCAAAACCTAACAGAGCAAATCAAGGTATAAAATACGATTACATTGTGGCCTGTTCCAGTAACATTTCATATTGATGAGAACACAGAAATTTTTCCACAGAAAATGTGCTAATGGCTCCTTCAGACCCAATGTGCAGCGCTGCTGGGAGTCACAGCAGAATAACTGCTCTGCTGACCACAGAGGCACATTCAGGAGTGCTGCAGCACTGAGTGTTTCTTATTGACTGATAACGTGTTTACTAAAAAGTCATGATATAATACATTGAGCCAAGCTGTATCTTACATCAATAAATTTATATGTTTCATTTTGCACGGTAATTACTTCTCGTGTTATTTTCCTTTGAGAGTCATCAAAGTTATGTTTTGACAAAGATAACAACCTTAGATATCCACCAAAACATTACTGATCTTGAGAAGTGAATGGTGTCCATCCATCTTTCATCTCTTGTTGCCAAGAGATAAAGAAATATGGAAGGAGATATATGTGTTTATTAATAAAAATAGAGATATCCAGTTGATTTTTTTAGGGGGGAGGGGGGGAAGAATAGAAACAAAGCACTTACTTCTTCTTAATTTTTATAATGTCACTTAACAGTACATTGAAGAAAAAAATCTGTTGAATTTGTATAGCAAGTAGAACGTACAAAGGACCAGTCTAAGTGTGGGGTCCTACACTTTGGTTACAATAACCCCATGCAGAACTATAGGCTGCAGGCAGAGTGGCTGCAGGATGATCAGGTGGAAAGGGGTCTGGGAGCGCTGGTTGATAGAAAACTTAACATGAGGCAGCAGTGTGCCCAGGTGGCCAGAAAAGCCAATGGTATCCTGGCCTGCATCAGGAATAGTGTTATCAGTAGGACTAGGGAAGNGGTGCTAGATATAGTTAACTTTACATATGTTTCGAGAAAGTAAAGTAATTTCATTGTAATTATGCTATGTATTCCTTCTATTCCTTCTTTAATTAAAAAGAATATTAAAATGTATTTATTTTTACTTTATGTAATGTACATAATAGCACAGTGCAAAATTTAGAAAAATAAAATTACACAGAAGTGCCTTTCAGTCATAAAATATCAAGGTTGTGCTGACATGGTCCAAATTTTCTTTCCTCTACATTTTAATTTCATAATGAACCTCTGGTAAAACCCCTGTTACAGAAGGACATTTATCAGTGGGATACGATTACGTTCATTACCTGTTACCATGTGTTGTCCATTCAAATGACTGAGTCTATGTTATACCTGAAGAGTTCCATTCCTGATGGTGCTGCACTACTGGCCTATTGTGCCATTAATGTATATTCCCAGAATCCCAGAATCATTAAGGATGGAGAACACCTTAAAGATCATCAGGCTGACCATCAAGCTGGCACTCTCACCATGTTCACCATTAAAACATGTCCTCAACTGCCATATTCACATGTTTTTTTAAAACTTTCAGCGGTGGTTACTCCTCCACTTCCCTGGTCAGTCTGTTTGAGTCCTTTACAACTCTTTCCATCAGGAATTTTTTCTGGACATGTATCTAATCTAAAACTTCTCTGTTGCAACTTGAGGCCACTTCCTCTCATCCTGTCACTTGTTACCTGGGGGAAGAGACTGACGCATCTCACTGCAACCTCCTTTCAGGTACTTGTTCATTCACTCATGTATGTTCATTCATATGCACATTTATTTGTATATTCACAAAGTGTATTTCAGAGTAACGTTGTGAAAACTTAAGATCAGTGTTTGTGGTTATGTTCATTCTACAGTGGTAGTTTATTTAATAATTTTTGAAAGTTGTTATTTCTGCATATCACAAAAAAGCATTTTCAGTCTTTGTGGTGAATGTTGCAAGAACCAGTAAATTACTGAGAAACAGAGAAGTTTGACGTTAGATAGTTATCCATTATGTTTTCATTCTGGAATGTTTTATACTGTCTCTGTATAAGTGTTGTATTTGAGATAAATCTAGGTTAGTTATAAAAGCAAAAGAACAGGTGCAATAATAACCTCAAATTTCTTGCCTTAATTAGTGGGAAAATATTTTTTTCCTATACAATGTGATTGTACACTGATTTGATGCAGTCTCTATCTGCAAACTGAAACAGAAGGGAGTGTGCAGTGTCTTCAGCAAAAGATGATGGATAGGTTCTAAGATAGCTTTATAAGCAAACGAAAAATCACTGGAAAATTATTCTTAAAAACAAAAAAAAAGATAAGGCTAGACATCAAGTTTTTGTTACTGCTCAGCAGGGCTTACATAGAGCCAAGGTCTTTTCAGCTCTTCGTACTGCCACACTGGCAAGGAAGTTGAGGGTACATAGGAAGGTGACAGTAGACATAGCCAAGACCAGTGACCACAACTGTCCAAAGGGGTATTCCATACCAGATGATATCATGCGCAGTATATAACGTGAGGAGAAGAAGGAGGAACTGGGGGACATTTAGAATGATGTCATTGGTCTTCCCTAGTAATTATTACATGTGAAGGGGTCCGACTTTCCTGGAGCTGGCTGAACAGCTGGTCTGCCCTTGGGAAGCAGTGAATTAATTTCTTGTTTTGGTTTGCTTGTGTGTGTGGCTTTTGCTTTTCCTATTAAACTGTCTTTATGTCAACTCATGAGTTTTCCAGCTTTTACCCTTCTGATTCTCTCCCTGATCCTGTTGGGGGAGAATGAGCAAGTAGCTGCATGAGAGCTGGTGGCTGCCTGGGGTTAAACCATGATGCTATCTACCTATTTTTCAGCTCTTACTTTAAATCTCACATTTTGTCCCTAAAGCAAATATATTTTGAATAAATTAAACTACGATTTTCACAAAAACTGCCTTTGAAAAGGAATTGATTCAACCTTCCTCTTGCCCTCAAGTTGACTTCCAGTGCAGCCACTCTGAAATATCATAATTTATTGAAAGTGCCAATGAGGTCCATTAAATTGGTCTGCATCAAACAGTTTGCTAATGTCACTGAGCCTTGTTGGCTGTTTTTAATGATTATCTCAAACAGTGTGCGATACCCTCCTCACACTGATCACAACGTTGTCTCCTTTGCGCCTCTGGCACCAGCTGTGTTTGTTCTTTCTGGAATGCTTTACTCCAGTGCATGTCAGTAATAGATGATGGTCATCCTTTATTGGAGTAGGAGGGGAGAATAAATTACCTCTACTGTACACTTTTGCAGGCATAATCACATTGTGTAGATTCACACCCATGAACAAGATTCTCTTCTTCATAAGAGAGGTTGAAAAAAATTTTACATAGAAGAACAGGCACTTCAAACCAGCTCTTCAAATAGGAATCCCTGCTTATGAGTGTAAGCATGGCTGGGTGACACTCTGGGTGATATGAAGCGACAGTGATTGCAATTGTGAGGACATGGGTAGGGGATGATGCTTTTATTGATCTAGTCTAGAGATAACCACAAGAAGCAGTTTGTGTCAGTACCTTGCTGCTTGACATCATTTGGACCCATCATTGAAAACACTAACGTGGCTCAAAACTTGTAAGTTATGTGCTTCCTCTTTCTTCTTTGTATTTACTTTGGAGTAGTTTACTGCAAGTCCCATGGCAGAAACTGTTTAATTTTATGATAGGCCTCATAATCTTTCTTATTGATTTCAAGGAAGCTGATGTTTGAAGTTTTCTACTCCTTTTTTTGTCTCTTGGTTGGTGACAGAAAGCCAAATTGGTTCCATTACTCACAGAAAGAGGAATATGCTTTTTTCCCCACTGATTTGAGTCTAGCATCTGCGTTGGCTGACATTAACAGTAATTCCAGACATTGGAGGGTAATCCTTTCACTGACAGTGGTGCAAACCCAAAGTGGTTGGATTGAGCATCCTTGCATCTCTGTGTCCATGCCAGTTCCAGGCCTGACGGTGTTGGCAGCTGCTCACTACTTCGTAATCCTTAATAGAGGGAATATGTATTATCTGAGGCAGGAACTATGCAATAGATAAGTTCCTGTGTGACATAACATAAATGTCTCCTCCATGAGACCCCTACCTTCCCATGTGTCCTGGCTTAGTAGGTACCATGCTCTAGGAGTGAAACTGAACAATAGCAAGAAAGGTGGCTCACCTAGGTTGAAGGTGTCATTGAGGTTATCAGCTCATGCCCTGTGTAAAACTGCTTCCATAAAGAAAAATCATTGGGTCATTGTCATAGGAAACTCCCTTTTGAAGGGAACAGAAGATCCAGTATGCAGACTGGGACCCACTTCTAAGGGAAGTTTGCTGTCTCCCTGAGGCTCAGGTTAAAGACGTGGAAAAAAGCTTCCCACTCAGACAGCCCTCAGGTTATCATCCATTATTGATTTTTCAGGTAGTCAGCACTGAAGGTGCAGCAAGAAGTCCAATGGCAATCATGAGAGACTTCAGGGTCTTGGAATGACTGGTTAAGTGATCAGGAGCACAAGTGGTGTCTCCTTTGTCCAGATCTCACAACGAGAAATACATTGAGGCACTGGAGCATGCCCAGAGAAGGCCAAAAAAGCTGGTGAAGGATCTGGAGCACTGGTCAGATGAGGAGCAACTGAGGGAGCTGGACTTGTTTAGACTGGAGTAAAGGAGGTTGAGGGGAGACCTTATTGCTCTCTATAACTACCTAAAATGAGGCTGTGGTGAGGTGGGGGTCAGTCTCTTCTCGCAAATAAGAAGTGATAGCACAAGTCCAAATGACTTCAAATTATTCCAGGGGAGGTTTAGATTGGGCGTTTAGAAATGTTCCTTCACCAAAATGTTGATTGAACTGATACAGGTTTCCCAGGGAAGTAGTTGAGTCCCCATTTGTGGCAATATTTTAAAGATCTGTAGATGTGGCAACTGGGGACATAGTTTAGTGGTAAACTTGGCATTTGTGGGTTAACAATTGGACTTGATGATCTTGAGGTCTTCTCAAAACTAAACAACTCTATGATTCTACTAATCACCTAATAACAGTAATTCTTATCTTCCTTGAGAACCATCGTCTGTATGGTATGCTAATGATATTGTCGTGGTTTGACCCTGGCTGGATGCCAGAGACCCACCCCAACTTCTCCTGAAGGAGAAAACTAAAAAAAAACCAACTGGAAAATAAAACTGGAAAATAAAA
>WEKX01001316.1:21174-33312 GCA_013390025.1 Pitta sordida
CCTGCCAAGACCTCGCCTGCTACCCTGCCCACTTGCCCTGCCCAAGGAAACTGCCGTGCAAACTTCCTTTTAGTTGCTTATTTACAAGCCCCTCGCAGATGCCCAAGCCCCCCGCAGTTAACGTCCCTGTTTGCCTTGCTCCTGTTCACCGTGCTCACAGGAGATGTAATGGTTTAAGTATTCACAGGTGGGGAGTCACGTGGTCCTCTAGGGGCTCTTGATGCGAACCCTACAAGCCCAAAATAGCCACTTGTCGGTGAATCGTCACCGCGCCGTGCCGTGCTGTCCGAGGCTGCCGACGGGACTCTCCCAGCGTTGTGCCGTCCCGGGGTGCTGTGCTGAAGTTACGCAGGCCCCTGGGGGCTCTTGATGCGAGCCCTACAAGCCAGAAATAGCTGCCCCTTGGCGAAGCAGAGGCACTGTGCATGTGTCGGCTGGGGAACATCGCAAATCGCTGAAGCAGAATTGAGAGAAAAATTCCTCGCAAATCAGCGAGGTCACAAGAGAGGAGTCGCAATGCAGCAAGGATATATTGTACTATTGTACAGTATGTACAATATGTACTGTACTATACCCCCCTGCCTGTAGCCATGGAAACAGTAACACAGACACACACAGACACAGACGCATAGACACATGCTGTCTCACTGTGCCGAGGGACTATAAATGCCATGTAACCTCCTACTCGTAAGGGAGACATCTCTGCCTGTCCCCAGTGTCGTGGTTTGACCCTGGCTGGATGCCAGAGACCCACCCCAACTTCTCCTGAAGGAGAGAAACTGGAGAATAAACCTGGTTACAGGCAAAAACAAGGCAAAACTACAAGTAAAGAACATAAAGGGTTTATTTCCTAACTAACAAGCTCAGAACTGCAAGGGAAGCATCATTTAGAAGGCAACCTTTCTCCTCCCACCCCTCCTTCTCTTACAATAGATGTAATATTCCCTTTTCCACCAGGAGAAAAAGGGGGAACATAGGGTAGGGGTAAACCAGGCAGGTTGGTATTTCTGAACAGATCCANGCCCTGGCAGCACAGAGAGCCTAGGCAAGAACTGAGCTGTTAACCCCCTCGCTACCAGAGCAGCAGAAAACCCCCTAAACCATAACACCCAGCGAGCAAGAGGTGCCACCCACTTGCCCCACAGTGACCAGAAGTGCTGCCCTGCTGTGAAGCAGAACAACTGCACGTGTTGACCGAAAATATTTATGAATAACTGATTAATTAATTTTTCGTGAATAGTTAAAGCAGCAAATAAGTATGCGTGGATAGTCAAGGTAAGACTGTATATGTAACAGACATCATACATTGCCACACAATTTCAGGTGCTCCAGCATGACCTCACGCACAGCCACTGATGCTTCAAGCTGTACCTGCTGCAGTACAGACACAGCCGCCACCACAGACGCTTTGAGAGGTACCTGCTCTAGTGTGTATTTATCCATGGCACAGACATTTGGAGGTACTCTTCTACCCCATGGACTCATCTACAGGTCACAGTACCTTCAGCTTGAGTTCACACTGAATTTCCAGCTTTGACAGTACAGCAGCACAGGCAGAGCCGCGATGCCGTGGCCACCTGCCAACCCAGGTGCATCGTAATTGCTGTTATCAAAATGTTCCCAGGCACAGCAGAGTAAGATGCTAAGCAGTGCAGAACTGCAACAAACAGCGAAAACAAAAGCCAGCCACTAATGAGCAGTAGACTGTAATACACAGGCAGGCAAGACCCATGGCAAGCATAGGAGTCTGACATTTGACAGCTAAACAGCAACATCAGCTATAAATTTGATCTAGCACATTCCAGTCAAATCTGTCTTTATCTTGAATGCTTTGAGTCCCATATTATATGCCAGTAAGGACTGTTGTGGTTTAACCCCAGGATGCAACTAAGCACCACCGAGATGCTTGCTCACTCCCCCTGCATTGGGATAGGGGAATCAACAGATTAAAAGTGAGAAAAGTCATGGATTGAGATAAAGACACATAAAGCAAAAGCTGTGCTTGCAAACAACGAAGAACAAAGAATTGATTCACCATGTCCTTGCATCAAGCAGGTGTTCAGCCATCTCCAGGAGAGCAGGTACCCATCACAGGAACAGTTACTTGGGAACAAAAACGCCATAACTGCAAAGGTTCTTCCTTTCCTCTTCATCCCCAAGCTTTATGTTTCTAGTCATAACACAATACAATATGGAACTCTGGTCAGTTGGCATCAGCTGTTCTAGCTGTGTCCTCTCCCAATTCCTTGTGCATCCCCAGCCTGCCTGCTGCTGGAGCAGTGTGAGAAGGAGAAAAAGCCTTGACTCTGCGTAACTACTGCTCAGAAATAACAAAAATATTCCAGAAGTATCAACACTATTTCCAGCACAAATCCAAAATATAGCCTTTTACTAGCTACTGTGAAGAAATTTAACTGTTTCAGCCACAACCAGCAAAAATTACATTCAAGGAATTCTTAAATTTTTAATATCTGACATTTCTTTTTTATGATGGAAAGTACAATTCAGCTGAATTTCTAAACCTGCAAATGTCATTAAAATAGTTTGATCAAGAGTCAAAAAACAGCTGGCTGAGGTTTCTAAGGTCATGTTTATGACAGTGAATCAGAACAGCACAAAATGCCTGCACCCATACCTGCAAAAGCTGCAAAACTGAGTGGCCATCTCCACAATATTAACTGAAATTGGGCCTTTACCCATTCCTGAGTTGTGGATGGAAGAGGGCTGTGTGGCCCCTGGCAGGATTTATTTTATCTTTTTTAAAAATCAAGAGGATTGTTTCACTTGCTTAGGCATATTATTTATTACTGTTAAACTCCAAAGAGGTATATGCTTAAGATGTCTCTGTATAAGGAAACTGCTATCTTTCAAATTTATCAAGGAGAAAATCAGAAAAAATTTGTGATTAGTTTGAAAAGATTGAGTGCATTTTTTTAAAACTGTGGTTCAATTTATTTCTTTTGATTTTGAGGTCACATGTGAAATACATCTAAACTAGGAAGTTGCCTGAATATTTGAGATAAGTTGCCAATATTTATTATCACAGAAATCACAGAAATCACAGAAAATTATGAGTTGGAAGGGACCCACAAGGATCATCTAGTCCAACTCACCGTCTAATACCCGTACAGCGACCAAGAGCACATCCCAGAGTATAATAACAACCTAGATGCCTCACAGTCTAGCAGGCCACTCTGAGCCGGAGGGGGCCCAGGGTCATCCAGCCCTCACCCCCCAGCTAGACCAGCTAGACCATGTCACTAAGCTCCTCGTCCAGTCTTCTCTTAAACACTTCCAGGGACGGCGACTCCACCACCTCCCTGGGCAGCCCATTCCAATATTGAGATAGTTGTGGTAATATATTTTCTTTCACTGGCCTTTTCGTGTATACTTGCCATTAAAATCTGACGATTTTGTGGCTGTGTCTGTCTAACATGAATGGCCACAGAAAATATAAAAGTGGTTTAATTCCTAGTAGTAATAATGCTCATGTATAAACCAACCAAGAAACAGAAAAAATGTGCTGTAGTTTTTTATCACTTAGAAAAAAGTAATAGTATTCAGATAATAAGCAGACATCATTTTGGATAGTCCATTGCATTTCTCACGGTGCAGTAACGGAAAATTGCTCAGAAGAGCTAGCAAAGAATTTCTTACTGTGATCTTGTAATACGTTTTTTGGGAGAAAGTGGAGTATTTTTGTCTTTTTTCACAGAATCACAGAACCATTAGGATGGAGATCATCGAGCCCAGCTCCCTGCCAAGGCAGTAACCTACAGCAGGTTACATTGGAATGTGTCTGGGTGGGTTTTGAGTATCTCCAGAGAGAGAGACTCCATGATGTCTCTGGGCAGCTTGTTCCAGTGCTCCGTCACCCTTCATGTAGAATTCTTCCTCCTATTGAGGTGGAACTTGTGTTTCAGTTTATGGCCATTGCTCCTGTCTCTGGGCACCACTTAAAAAAGACTGGCACCATCCTCTTCGCACCAGCCTTTTAGATATTTATATGTACTGATAAGATTCCCTCTGAGTCTTCTTCCTTGAACTAAACAAGCCCAGCTCCCACTGTCTCTTCTCATAACAGAGATGCTCTAGACCCCAAAATTTTTCTCCCAGCAAAAAAATCTATTTGGAGCGACTTCAGAGCTGTTACTTCCGATATTTCCAGTTTAGACTGTATGTTACAACCTGCTTCTTGAAGTTTGCTTTACCTCTATAGCAAAACTAGCAGCAGCATAACTTTCCCTGGATTGCTACCCACTGATATTCATTGTGAACATTGTCCTCCATTGACTTAGGGCTGGCTTTTGACTGGGCTTTAAGACACAGCACTAAAATATAGTGGAAAACGAGAACCCTTCACACCTTTATAGTCTGTTTGTCACTACTCCATGAGAGAGAGAATAAATTATTCATTGTGAATCACTCAGTTTACCCTGGTAGGCAGCCTTTCATAGTACAACAACTTTAAATGAGCTGCTCCTCTTCTCTTCTCTCAGAAGTGCTACCAGTTCTTAATGCATAGTGACACTCAATCAGCATGATAGTCAAATGACCTAAATGCTAAATATGGCACACTAAAGAGACCATATTTTTTTAATACTTGTGGATATTTTATAGATATTCTTTCTTTATCACTATCAAAAGGGAAAAAGAATGTCTTCAGAAGTATTTTGTGTGTTAAAGGAAAGAATGAGAAAACCAACCCAGAGAACAAGCTCATTGTAAAGCAGCTTAGTACTGAGTACTCTTGGAAAACAGCACTACCCACCTGCAAGCAGGTAAAGTGCAAAGATCACTAGGCTATTAGCTATTCTACAATGAAGTTGTCCTTCCTCTTTCTTTGCAATAAAAATTCTAAACCCCTGGAATTACGAAAATAATGGGAAAAATATTTCCTTAAGCACGTTGGATTCCAGTCATTTGGCATTTTCACATGATAAGCTGTTTCATGGGAAAATGTCACAAGAGCTTTCAGACCCAGGCTGGGAAGTTGATATTGTTCCCATACCTAAAATACGTGGTTTTTACAATGAATTTGGCTGGTTTGCAAATGTGTTCTCTTCCTTCCTCTTTCTCTCCCCTCCCTGCCCTTTTATCTCGTAGGTCTACTGTCCCCTTTATTGCCACATTTTAAATGTGGGTGATCGTGTTCTTGCATGCCAGTACTTAATAATTTGCCATTATACCATGCAAACACTTCTTCCACACAACTCACAGCATGCTTAACCCCTCTCTTTCTCCATTCCTTATAGACAAAACCAAGGGAAGCTTTCCACTGACCTTTACAGATTTTTGAAAACAGACCTGGATTTTAGATGTTTGAACAGGTTAGTGAAGGGCTATTACTCCAGTTGAATGCAAATACAATCATCTTCATGGTTTTCATTTATTATAAATGATTCATCAGGCATTAATTCTTTCTTTTTTTGCAGTCACGTTTTTAATCTTCTGAACTTCTGGGTAAGCTCACCTTGACCTGTAAGGCAAAAATTTTTGCCTTTGAGGAATGCTTTTTCTTTCATTTTTTTTCTGGACCATTTTTTCCCTTTCTTTTTTGCAAATCAATACTTTTTAAAGCATAGTAGAATCTCACAAAAGCAAATAGTTGATAATTGACTCTAGGGAAGGGTGTTCTGTGTGGCATACTGAACAGATTCCTAGGAGAAGAGGTCTGGCCTTCAGCCACAGGCTTCCCACACAGTCCTAGGCCAGTCTTTCAACTGCTCTGTTCATCAAGGAAATGGATGATGAGATTCTACTTCCATTTCTAGCTTGCCTAGACTATGAGGACTCTAAGGTATTCACTACATTTGCATACATTTTGTAATAGGCATGTGTTGCCCATAGTTTGGTCTGCATCCCAGTATTAATTACAATGGTGAACATCAGGCAAAAATAGGGAGTTTGAAAATAATTTCTTCTCAGGCCTGATCTCCACAATTTCAAAGAGATCATAGTTTCAAGCACCCCATTTTAACAAGTCTGTATTCTCAAATCTTATTAATTTGTGATTGAAATTGCTATTATAATGCCACTACTCATGACAATTTTCATTCTGTCTTGTTTCTTCAGTAAAGTAACAGGTTTGCTTTACTTAAGACCTTCTGAATTGGCCATCTACAGGGAACTGATAGGAAAAGTGTAAGAGTCCCTCCCTGAGGCATCCAACCAGAAGACATTGACATTTGGCACATTACCACAGCAGTGCACAAAATGGATTTCAGGTTTCTCCCCACTGATTTCTCATCTGAAGCCACTAATCCATCCCTGGCTACAGTTCCCATGCAATCACAGGAATGTGCAGTTAGAGGTCCTTAAACAGAACTTAACTATTTTCCCTCAGCGTGGATCCTGTTCTCTCACAGCTGACATTCTTGAATAGGATGTTGCTGTCCTTCTCAAACTTTTTTGACAGACTGCACAGCTTTAATAACCAGTATCTTAAAGTTTTATCAAATGACACTGAAGAGTTTATTGAGAACAGTCCTCCCCTTTAAAACTTTTAAACATTCAGTGTGTTACAGCACCAGTATGACTATTCTGAATCCACTTAACCTTAACCTAGCTTAACCTGGGCTTCCTAACACTCCTTCAGCATAATGTGAGCTTCAAATCATGCTTTTTCAGATGCATTTTATAAATGCAACTCCACTTATGTACATAGATAGTTGTGTGACAGTTGTTTTCCCTCTAATTTTTGTCCTTGAGAAAGTTTTCCTGTTGAAATATTTTTAATTTCTTCTGTGTTGCAGAATATTGTCTTTTGTAGATGATCTTTGGAGTGCTTTTAAAACACCCTGTGCTGAACAAAACATGCTAACATGCAGTTTTAGTTAGCCATCCATTTGGAAGGGCAAAGGCGTGGATAAACTCGTGTTAGCAAAAATGTGTTATTTTGAGGTTACTCACTAAGAAGATCGGAAAGGTCAGGATAACAGCCTTTTATAAATGTTTGAGTCATGACATTTGTTCTTCTTATTGTTTATTGTTTACGTTTCTGAAATTAAAGTAGAGGGTGTAATTTTCCTTTCAGTTAGCGTATGATGAGAATTCAGGTAGAGCTTCCTGCTTGACGCACCCGAGACAGGAGGCACCAATTTTTTAAGGCTAGAGTAGCCCAAGACAAGCCCCAGTGACATTTCTGGCTGTCTCAGTGGGTGCCCCCATAAGGTTCTAGCAACAGCTAGCAGCTCTTTGGAGAACTGCCATTTTTCAGTCCAAACAAATCTCCAAGGGATAACTTTGTAGGACGCTAAGAGAAAGAAAAAAAAATGAAGCAGTAGGAAAACCTGTCTGTGGGTCTTTATGCTGCTTAACACTGGTTCCTATCTTTTTTTTTAGCACAGGAGCTTGTGTCACATGTCAGCAGTGAAACAGCTGTCAGGCTTCCTTTATCTTCCCCATTTGGCACTGACTTTTCTTGACTCACAAATGAATGCAATGACTGCTCTTTCTCCACTACACTGCTCCTCTGCAAGCAGCAGAATTTGGGTTGAAGTCTACTCTCTGAGTCTGCACATCCCATCCCAGCACCACTGCTTCTGCCTCACCACCAGATGCCTCTGGGGCAACCTTCCCCAGCACTGCAGCTACCGAGGACAAAATTCTCCTGAGGTGCCCATTGAACTACCTCAGAAATCAGGTTGACTCCTGAGAGCAGCAAGCAGGTGAAAAGTCATGGATGTGCCTCCTTCTCTTTGTATCTTCCACATACATCAAATCTCCTGGGAGTTTCTACAGTCCTATAACAGCTCTTTGAGCCCTCTCAGGCTAGTTCTCTGTTCACAGCTTCTTAAGAAATCTTTCTGATACTTCGTAACGATCATACCTGGGGTCTGGCCTTGAGATGGAAGTGGATGGTTTTTCCTCTGAGTAGCTCCAAGTGTGTTCTGTGCCATCGTATAATCTGGATTTACAAACCTATGTTTCTTAAGGTGTTAAACATGCCTGTGCCTGGGGCTCTATCCTGATGTGAGCCNCCCATTTTAACAAGTCTGTATTCTCAAATCTTATTAATTTGTGATTGAAATTGCTATTATAATGCCACTACTCATGACAATTTTCATTCTGTCTTGTTTCTTCAGTAAAGTAACAGGTTTGCTTTACTTAAGACCTTCTGAATTGGCCATCTACAGGGAACTGATAGGAAAAGTGTAAGAGTCCCTCCCTGAGGCATCCAACCAGAAGACATTGACATTTGGCACATTACCACAGCAGTGCACAAAATGGATTTCAGGTTTCTCCCCACTGATTTCTCATCTGAAGCCACTAATCCATCCCTGGCTACAGTTCCCATGCAATCACAGGAATGTGCAGTTAGAGGTCCTTAAACAGAACTTAACTATTTTCCCTCAGCGTGGATCCTGTTCTCTCACAGCTGACATTCTTGAATAGGATGTTGCTGTCCTTCTCAAACTTTTTTGACAGACTGCACAGCTTTAATAACCAGTATCTTAAAGTTTTATCAAATGACACTGAAGAGTTTATTGAGAACAGTCCTCCCCTTTAAAACTTTTAAACATTCAGTGTGTTACAGCACCAGTATGACTATTCTGAATCCACTTAACCTTAACCTAGCTTAACCTGGGCTTCCTAACACTCCTTCAGCATAATGTGAGCTTCAAATCATGCTTTTTCAGATGCATTTTATAAATGCAACTCCACTTATGTACATAGATAGTTGTGTGACAGTTGTTTTCCCTCTAATTTTTGTCCTTGAGAAAGTTTTCCTGTTGAAATATTTTTAATTTCTTCTGTGTTGCAGAATATTGTCTTTTGTAGATGATCTTTGGAGTGCTTTTAAAACACCCTGTGCTGAACAAAACATGCTAACATGCAGTTTTAGTTAGCCATCCATTTGGAAGGGCAAAGGCGTGGATAAACTCGTGTTAGCAAAAATGTGTTATTTTGAGGTTACTCACTAAGAAGATTGGAAAGGTCAGGATAACAGCCTTTTATAAATGTTTGAGTCATGACATTTGTTCTTCTTATTGTTTATTGTTTACGTTTCTGAAATTAAAGTAGAGGGTGTAATTTTCCTTTCAGTTAGCGTATGATGAGAATTCAGGTAGAGCTTCCTGCTTGACGCACCCGAGACAGGAGGCACCAATTTTTTAAGGCTAGAGTAGCCCAAGACAAGCCCCAGTGACATTTCTGGCTGTCTCAGTGGGTGCCCCCATAAGGTTCTAGCAACAGCTAGCAGCTCTTTGGAGAACTGCCATTTTTCAGTCCAAACAAATCTCCAAGGAATAACCTTGTAGGACGCTAAGAGAAAGAAAATAAAAAGAAGCAGTAGGAAAACCTGTCTGTGGGTCTTTATGCTGCTTAACACTGGTTCCTATCTTTTTTTTAGCACAGGAGCTTGTGTCACATGTCAGCAGTGAAACAGCTGTCAGGCTTCCTTTATCTTCCCCATTTGGCACTGACTTTTCTTGACTCACAAATGAATGCAATGACTGCTCTTTCTCCACTACACTGCTCCTCTGCAAGCAGCAGAATTTGGGTTGAAGTCTACTCTCTGAGTCTGCACATCCCATCCCAGCACCACTGCTTCTGCTTCACCACCAGATGCCTCTGGGGCAACCTTCCCCAGCACTGCAGCTACCACCGAGGACAAAATTCTCCTGAGGTGCCCATTGAACTACCTCAGAAATCAGGTTGACTCCTGAGAGCAGCAAGCAGGTGAAAAGTCATGGATGTGCCTCCTTCGCTTTGTATCTTCCACCTACATCAAATCTCCTGGGAGCTTCTACAGTCCTATAACAGCTCTTTGAGCCCTCTCAGGCTAGTTCTCTGTTCACAGCTTCTTATGAAATCTTTCTGATACTTCGTAAGGATCATACCTGGGGTCTGGCCTTGAGATGGAAGTGGATGGTTTTTCCTCTGAGAAGCTCCAAGTGTGTTCTGTGCCATCGTATAATCTGGATTTACAAACCTATGTTTCTTATGGTCTTAAACATGCCTGTGCCTAGGGCTCTATCCTGATGTGAGCCCTGGCTGACAGAGCTTTATTTTGAGTGCGCTTTTACTCCTTAAGGATGCATAACAAAGCAATTTACAAACTTTCTGAAAGCGATTATTCCTTAGGAATTGTGAGAAAACCACAGAAATAGATTACAGAACATCTCTACACAAACCATATTAATTTGTAATTATTTTTTTATTGTACTTGAGAAATGTTGAGCTTCTGACCAAATCTTGAAGAAAATCTTGTCTTCTTCTGTCTCTTCCCTATATCTGTTTTCTTTTCTGGAACATGAATCCTCTTTTCATGAGCAGATCTATAGCTGTTATTCTATACTTGTTCATATTGCTTAAAGAACTCATATGATGAATGAAGATTTCTGTGGGAAGGCCTAATGACCATTCATTTCAGAGACTGTGGAATCCATTCATTCTGGAGGACTGTCATGAAGGATATCCGTTACCACAGCCTTGGATAACCTTTCATATTAAAAATGTGTTAGGGCTAAAGAAGTGAATTCTCAATGGGAACTACACCAGATTTAAAAGAGTTCAATTTAAAAATTGTTATTACATTAGTGTATTTCTATGGATGTGTTTTGTCTGATTAGTTTTAGCTTTATTTTATTCATTAGTCCTTCCTCTTCAACCCCATAAGCTTCTGCTTTTCATTTTACCATTCTGTTCTTAGCAATTGCTATTATTTTTTAACAAATATTTTTATTCTTATTCATTATGCAGTCTCTTTGCTATCTTTTTGTCTATCTCTATGAGGGAGAAGAATGATAGAAACTGAGTGTGAAGAAAGGCAGAGAGCATGTGGGAGCTGGCTTATTCTTGCAAAGACAACTAAGTTTAACAGTATCATCAGGTTAGTGTGTAAAGCAATGTAGGCTCAGGGAACTGAAATGCAGCCTCATCACGTTTTCTGGGCTACTCTGTGCATTGGTTTTGAGGCATTGTACTGCAGTGATCCTCCGTTTATTCGCAAAACACATATTTGTGGATTCCGACTAGTCGCGGACTATTTTTCAGCGAGTTGTGTGACCTCATGCATGTGCAGTGGATAAGTAAACTTTCACAATGGAATAAAACTTGTAAGAAAAAGCAACCTTCCAACAGAAGCACTTGATGGTGTTGCCACAGTCTTTCCGTGTCTGCTGCTGTCCTGCCTTCCTCTATCTCCCATTGGCTGCCTTGTATATCATCTTATTATTGGGACTGAGCGACCATTCGGGCCCCTGGCATCCAGCCAGGGTAAAACCCGTTACAAGGGCCTAAGTGAATATTCATGGGTCCACTATCTTCATGGATTCCAGAACTCAGGGGACCTGCACAGATCTGACCCCCTGTGAGTTCTGGAGGTTGACTAGAGAAACCCCGTGAACTCATGGTTCGCATATTCACGGTTCACATATTCACATATTCAATTAGTTGCGGCTGGATTGAAGGGAAGGGAAGGAAAAAAAATAAAAAGAAAATCTCTACAAGCCGGGTAACTGGGACAAAGTTTATAGACACACTAAAAACAATGTCTATTAGGATCTATCTCTGGCCTCTAAGGGGAGAAAGTGCATTCAAAGCCATATTTGCGTAGTAAAAGAGGCTTGTAAAAAGTTAAAACACACTAATCAAGTGGAATTTTAATTACTCCTATGCAGCTGGAAATCTGAACTTTGAACTGAATCCTAGGGAAAGAAACAAGTTTGGAAAAATGAGACAGCTTAACCATGAGTGCTTCAGGACAAGTAATTATACACTCTAGTCAGAGGGAAGATGAGTCTGTTCAGCAGGGAATAGAAAAAAATACTTTATAAAGTACACTTCAAGTGATAGGAACTCAGATGAACCACTAACATCTATGATTCAGAAATTTGTGAATGATAATAAAGAGATTTATAGGCAAATTACGTGTTTTCTTGGAGTCCAGGATTACATCAATATTTCTTTTCTTCCTTTTTGTATTTAATTTTAGAGAAAGTTCCTGAAGTCTGTTTTCAATTNCTAGAGAAACCCCGCGAACTCATGGTTCGCATATTCACGGTTCACATATTCACATATTCAATTAGTTGAGGCTGGATTGAAGGGAATGAAAGGAAAAAAATAAAAATAAAATCTCTGCAAGCCGGGTAACTGGGACAAAGGTTATAGACACACTAAAAACAATGTCTA
>WEKX01001319.1:2799-57234 GCA_013390025.1 Pitta sordida
AAGGGTTTGGTGTTTAGTCAAGGCTCAGAGTTCTGGAGTTTGTGTTAGGTGACCATATTTTTATTTATAGCAGGCAATAGGATTTTGAAACATTTCATTTGAAGAGAAGTTTTTACACCAGACTTACAGAACATATCCATCTTCCAGCATATTTACGACCAGATTTCTAGATGCTCAACAATGACAACTTTCCTGGAACTAAATACACCACAGTATATTTGTATACACAGTTTTCCTCCTCTATTCCCAAGGACTTGGATTTAACATGATGGTGAAAAAAGGATACTCCCTTTCTCATAAGGACCTTGCTATAATCCTTTCATCTCTGTCTCTGTTTACTGTGCCCGAGAAAAGCGGCATCATGTTCAAAGCCACATGGATCTCTTTTTTGAAGTGTAGATCCCAGGTGATCCCTGGGAATGGCTCTGCAGTCCATCACTGAGATTGTCTGGGAAGGGCCGGATCCTCTTGCAGTGGAACATCTGAATCTTCTCCACTGTATGTATTTCTGGAACAAAGTATTAAATATTTTAGCTCCCATGTTATAGCTCCCAATGTCATGACAGCCAGAGTGTGTGACAAGGTCTGGGAAATGAGAAGCTTGTTCCTTTCAACTGTTTGCTTCAGATCACTGGCTTTGAACATCTCATCTTCACAGTGGTGGAGGCAAGTACTTTGCCAGTCCTTCAATGAGCTGGCGTTTGCCCTAACCTGTATTGACTTGTGAGACCTCTTCATTTCCTCCTGTGACTCACAGGATCACAGGATATTCCGAACTGGAAGGGACCCACAAGGATCATCTAGTCCAACTCCCAGGCGAACTCCCCCATAGGGATCAAACCTACTCCTCTCAGTCTTGCAGTTCTGAAATTCAGTATGCATATGAGAAACAGGAATGCAAGAGAGCTTGGTAGCCTAAATTGGTCAGATATTGCCAAATGGAAACTTTGTGACACATCATGAGCTATGGATTTGTCGTTCTTCTACAAATGCTGTTTGGATTGAATTCAAAATGCAGATCAAGTTAAAGTGGCAGGGTTTGCTCTTGGAACCTTGTATCTAACAACCTTGCTTTTGCTTTCAAAGGGAAATGCCTGCTCCCCAGATGCTTCTGAGGCAAAATTCAAGCTCATGATAGTCCAAGATACTGACAGCTCTATGCAAGTCCAAGATTCTGATGGCTCTGTGCAAAGCTAATTGCTTGTTTTGTTTCTGCTGTGGCTATGGTTGTTTTGTGTAGTTTTTTCCACTCCTTTCCCTTCAAAGCAGATCTTTCCTCAATAGACCTGGCTTTAAACAAAAGAAGATACTGCAGCTTTAACAAAAATTTAAAAGTCAATGAGACAGACACAAAAAAGAGACATGACCCAGGATGAGCTCAGTCCAATGAATAAATTCAAACCATTTAGTGAATGTTTGGAAAGATCAGAAGGGCACCTTTGCTTGCAGCATTTTAACAAGCCTCCATGAATTAGCAAGAGGCCTGAAAAATGAGTGGCAGTGGTGGGGAGTAATTCAGTTGTGATCACTTGAGGGTGATGAATGAGGAAGTGACATAGTCTGTGTGGAGACAAGTCATCGTTTCTAAAACAATTGTACTTAGCCCTCATGGCTGGAGATTTATACTACAGTGCTGGCAATCCTGGTAATTAATGAAACGGTCCTGGATTTGGGGGAGAATGTTGGAAACATAAGTCTGAAGAAGGAGCAAAGTGAAGACCTAAAGAGATTTTCTCAAAAGGCTGAAATATTCCTAGACACTGTATGTTGCTGCAGAAGGCTGATAAATTTGTCTGTAGCCTGGGAGATTGAGCATGGCTTAAAAGGGCTGGGAAAAAAATGACTTCAAGGCACATTTTAAGGGAGATGGAGGATGAATTAAGATTAATGAGAGTCTTACAAGTGGGTTGAAGCTAGCAGTCCTGATATGAAAACAGTGATAAAAGCCAGCAGGACCAGCCTCAGAATGTGAATGACTTGCTTTATTCAGTGCCCCTTGTGGCTGTGTCTAACCCATTGTATGTGCATTTGTGTGAATGCATATATGTACAACTCAACAATTTTACATTAACCAAGCACAAAATCTAAGTGACCATCAGGACAAAAGGATGACAACAACCTTAAATCCTAAAATGCAAGATATTTTTTCTTTCTCTCATCCCCAAACTGTAAAGCAAAATGCTGACTGTGTCCTGTTAATAGTTAAATGTGTTGTAAGTTAAATAGGCCTAACAAGGCAGTTTTCAAACAGGAAACCTGGTAGGAGTTTAATGACATCTTACAGTACACCCATCCTGGCAATATAATCATTAAAATTTGTCAAGTGTAAAAACGAATGACAAAACATTACCCCGGAGCAACTTAGTGTATGAATGCAACAGTGAAGTTGTTAAATGGTTTCTCTGGATCTTTACTACCAGATTTGAAGTCATATTGATTTGGTTTCATCTCCTGTAGGGCATTGGTTCATAGTTTCACGAAGAATGCAAGATTTGAAAGATTCATTTTACATGAGAGGTTTCCAAGTCTGCACTGTAAAGTGATGTAGAACTATTATAAAGGGAATAGCCAGAAATTACTGGAACTGTCCTGGAAACACAGAGCTTTGTGTTTGCCTTTAAAAAAAAACAATCCAGAAAGAAGTTGATTCCACACTGAATAACCACACTGTCATGCACCATTCCTAAAATTGAAGGAGCAGTAACCAAAACTTGGGCTCGAGATAAATTGATAGCACTTGGAAAAGGAGATGCCTGACTTCTGTGTCCTTGAATGACAACTATTCTGTCTAATTTCTGGACAAGAGAATAGGCCTTTCAAGGCAAAGGAATTGTGCTTACTTATTTTGTACACATTGCTCCAGTTAATAGCAGATGGCAGGACTGAAGCTGGGACATGATACAAGATATGAGTGACTTCTTTGTATAATGGTACACTTCCCATTATACCTTGGTTGGTGTGAAAAAAACCATAACTGTAACACATGCGTATTAACTTTGATATTTTTGTTAAATTTGCAGCATAATGTAAAGGTGCCTCAATGAAACTCAAACAACGTATTCAGTGGCAACTGAACCTCAAGAGGTTTTCTGATTAATGAAAGAACTGTTCAGTCCTAACCCTCCTGAGGTTGGCTGAACATTGTCATAATGTTCAGCATTTGAGTGTGAAACCATCAGAAAATAACTATATGACCTTGGATTTCACTACTTTTTTGAAAAATATTTCTTCAAGAAAAATAATCTTTGTGAAATTTTTTCTTGTGTCATCAAAGCAGCAGGAAAGTAGTCTCCTTAGAAGGTGAGAAAAAGTCTTTCATACACACATATATGGAAAGGCTGATTTAAAAGATGGATAGCAGCCTTGTTATTTTTGTTTGTTTTAAAAATAAGAAATAGCACCATGTCAAGATTTGAGGGCTGCCTAAGGAGTTAGCCATGCAATTGCATGCTTCAAAAACACAGACTTCCCTGTGTGGGGAAACTTGGTAGAATTCTTTTTAGTTTCTATGAGCTGTTTCAGTAATTTTGTCATGCCATAATGTAAAAACTCTTTATTGATGGATTTTTTAAATTCAGTTATAGTCTCCATACAATTTAGAATTTGTCACAAATGAGTGTTTTACTCAAAGAATTGCCTGCAAAGGTATCAGAAAAAACAGTTTTAGTATTAAAGCTAAAGCGTGACAAAGATTGTTGCCAAAGTTTGTTCCGCTACTTACTAGATGGTTAAAGCACACAGAGAAAAATTGAACTAAAACTTAAAATCAATCAAAAAATATCTATATGTAAAATGTGGAGGGAAAAAGTGTAAGGAAAAATAAGCATAAGGAATAAGGGATACTCTTTTGTTGAGTCGCAAGGACTCAAAAGTAGAGGACCCCCTTTCTAAACTTAGCATCATACTTGACAAATAGTTTAGATCGAAAGGTTTTAAGAGCACTTAAACTTAAAAGAACTTAATTGATAGCCTGATTTCAATAATTTAACAAAAATTCTTATAGAATTTACTATGGCACAACAGTAACTAACTTACAGGCCTATTTTATGAATCTAACATACTTAAGAATCTAAGGGAGAAAAATTCATAGCACATTTGCTATAGCCTATTCAAACTCTCATACAGACAGACCTAAAGGAGTATGTAAAAGGTGTATATATCAGTGAAAAATTCCCCTTGAGTGCAGTGAAGTACTCACACTGGGTATCTTTCCATCATCTCAATGAGAGAAGGGTTGAGCCTTCAGGAGTAGGATGATCAGCCCCACCATTAGCTTATTTCGAAATACGGGTGAGATCCCCATAGAAGGAGAGGAAACTCCACTGTGCTGCAGCCTTTCTATCTGCTTGTGTCCTTCACTTAAAAATTCAGTGACAGGAATGGAAATAAACTCTTCAGTCGTGTAGGACAGCATTTTAACCATCAGGTAATTTGAACAGAGCCCTCACGTGCTCATATTTTATCAAAATTCTCTAAATCTAATTTTTAAACCAGATTGCCTTTAAAAAAGAAAACATGCTTTTGCTCATTTTGAAATATATTCTTCTCTAATTTATGAAATTAATATAAACTACTTTGTATGTAGAGCCCAACTCAATTAGCTCTCTCAAATGGCTATTTTCCACTTGATCTAAGCTACACTCCAAGGTTAGATCCACAGAGCTCTCTAGTACCACAATAATAGGTCTATTTTGGCATAATTCCTTTTAGATTTTATGACTTTTTCTTTTAGCCATTAACACATGCATTTTCTAAGCTAAATCCTCTTTCATGTTCTCTAGCCTCTTCAAGCCCTTTTATTTTGGTCCTCTTTGGTATTTCTGACACCTTCGAGTGAAGTGTGAGATTGCAAGTTTAATTAACACATCCTCTACTTTCTTATTTCACACAAGTAATGAAAATACAGGACAAAGTCAGAGCCAATATCACTACTTTGATACCCTAGGTCCTTCTACAGACCAGGTTTGACTTCATATACTGTTATACATGTGGTGTTTTGTTTCAATACCTTAGACAGCTTTCTGACCTTTGAACAAAATATGCATTTATGTTATTCCCCCCTCTCCCCCCTCCCCCAGTTTTGACTTTTTGCTTTAGTCTAGATCTGCCAGTTGAATATGTGGACTGGAACAGACTCCATCCAAAAACACAGAGCAGAGGATCCCTTAAGTATGAGGAAATACCCAACTGACACGAAACTGGCAGCAGCAGACACTAATTCAGTCATCCCTACTGCATGTCTGTCCAGGGAGGGAGAATGGAGAGCAGTGGATCTCTCCTATGTTTCCTCAGCTGGTACCAAGTAAGAATAAAATCATCAGCCACATGTTGCACTTAGCTCTACTGGGCCAAAACAGTGAGTCTTTTCATAGCTCCTTCAAATTACTCTTGAAAAAATCTTTCCCCTATTGCCCCGAATTAACTTAAACCTTTTGCACTAGTGTGCCAAGAATACAATAAATGACAAAATATTTTTTGTCCACAACAATTACCTATTTATTCAGTTGCCTACTTGACCATACAACTCCTGTTAGATAAATGGGCTTGATTTAATAGCCAAGGGCCTCATCATTTTTCAGATAATATCTGTTTTTGGAACTTGATCAGTTATACTATAAACTGAACTGACAGATGGAAGTTAATAGCACTGGAGGCACAGAGAGCAATGAATCTTGTTTACGTAGTTAAGTATACATACCTGTGAAATACATGTGCCAAAGGACCGCCATTGGAGCCTGCATTCTGGGAGGGGCTTGCCTCATCTAGACTGATCTTCCTCAAGAGGATGATCATCTAGACTGATCTTCCTCAAGAGGATGATATAATCAATCTGCCTCAATAAACCGCACTGAGATCACAGAATCACAGAATCACAGAATATTATGGGTTGGAAGGGACCCACAAGGATCATCTAGTCCAACTCACCATCTAACACCCGTACAGAGACCGAGAGCACATCCCAGAGCATAACACCAACCTAGATCCCTCACAGTCTAGCAGGCCACTCCGAGCCGGAAGGGGCCCAGCGTCATCCAGCCCTACACCCCCCGGCTAGACCATGTCACTAAGCTCCTCGTCCAGTCTTCTCTTAAACACCTCCAAGGATGGTGACTCCACCACCTCCCTGGGCAGCCCATTCCAATATGCAATTACTCTCTCTGTGAAAAACCGCTTCCTAACGTTAAGATTGAACCTCCCCTGGTGTAGCTTGAGGCCGTGCCCTCTCGTTCTGGTGTCGTCAGCCTGGAATGGGAGGAAAGGCCTCCTATGGTGCTGATCTCCTTCCGTTGACCAACAGTCTCATTTTGAGCCAGCTGATGCTGAAAGGGGGCAATTCTCCAGTTGTGGTGCAGTTTCAAGATGTCTCTAGATGAACTGTCCCAAGAGGAACTGAAGATGATTCACTTCCTGGCTTGCAAATGCCTCATTTTGTCTCTATCCTAAAGCTGCTTCTTCACTATGTTCTCAGGGAAAGTCAAAGCCACCTTTACCAAAAGTCTAGAGTTTTAAACTAAAGCACGAAGTTCAGAGACTTTCCTTACAAGTGTCAGTGCTTCAAAAACAAGCAACTGAAAGGTCAGGTGTATTGTTTTACGGAAGCCCATCAAAGACACTATAAATAAATTCTTTTTCCAAATTCTCCCACAAACAAACATGCACAGCAGTGGTTCAAAGACAAATCCCAGGTAATCACATGAATTTCATCTCCAAGAAAAGGGAATATTATAATCCTGCTTTATGCTGCTTTTTCTTCCCAAGATCCTCAGCACACAAAGCTCTCTGTCTCAGAGGCTTGGATAGGAAGAGATGGAGCCCTGAATGCCTTGTGGTACTTATTTTGCACACTCCTGTATAGCTTCTACATTTCTCTGATTTGCATTTCACTGTGAAGAAGCCAAATAAATAAATATGGATACTGAGCACACTGAAATGACAATATTCTTGCTAAATCAGTGTGATAATATCCTTTCAAAGCTATTTCCAACTGTTGTCTCTCCTGATATGGCTCTCTGGGAGTGGGAAGTATTGGGAAGATTAATGACAGATTTAACAGCAGAAAGGGCCATCTTATTTCGATCTGGTACAGGTAATGTCCTCTAATGCTTTGTCCATGCTGTGAAACCAGACAAGAGGCCATCTCAGTCCTTTTATTTGTTCAAGTGAAGTGCTGGATAGCTGTGAATTTCTAGATTATTATGGGGGGTGACTATATAGCTGACAGAAAGTCAATGCCATACTGGAAAAGCGAATCCTCTCCAGCAGGCTCTCCAGCAGTTTCTTCTAACCAGCAGGGAGCAGTCTGGGTTCAACTCTCCAGTGCAGCATTGAGAACCAGAGCCCTCCTCCCACTTAGATTTTTCTGGAAGAGCTGCCCAGGACATGCTCATATCGTCTCAGCTGCACAGAGGCACCTTGCTGGTTTCTTAGAGCTCCAGCTTCACAAACCATTATAGCAATAATACTCCTTACAGGATCGTTTCTAAATGAGTTGTGAAAATAGATTAGGTATATTCAGTTCAGGCAAAAAGCATTTTTCGATAGGCTTTGGGCAAACATTCTATTCCTTTGATACATCTTACTACTGAGTTTCAAAGAAACCAAATATATGAAGCTGTGAAGAAAGTGATTTGTTAAAAATTAAGTCTTTTTCTTTGGAGATTCAAGTTGAAAGAACATCTCTGTGGACTGTGCCTAATCAGAACCTTTGAACACTATCAGGCATGCCCCATTAGGGTTGCCAGCCTTCCAAAACAAATTAGTTACAGTAATCCCTTTCCTGATATATGTAGTAAAAGACAATAGTGCAGCTCAACAGCACTGTCATTGCACAAGAATCATAGTATGCAGCTGAGCAAACTTCATTTTAAACTTTATATCACAAAGTGACCATAAACCTCACTTCAAGACAAAGAATCTTAAAACTATCAGACTTACTTCACATAACTGGCCAGGATCTCAGCTGGTGAAGCTCTGTGGACTTTAGTAGAGCTGTGCTCATTTAGACTTGATGAGAATCTAACATTCCTCTTCTCTCCAAAGTCTGGAAATTGCTAATATAATCCTTATCACAAAAGACTGTGAATGAGCTAAGCAGGAGTGAAAGAGTGAGTTGTGCCTGCCTTCATTCATATACATCACACTTGATCATATTTATTAGGCTGTTTTGGTGAAATTCCTCAACAGATACAAACCAGCATAGTTCTACTGAAAATAACATGGTAGCTCCATCCATTCACTTCAATTTTTGGGGTGTATTACTGTGGGTTTTAACTCATTCCTTAAATAATTATTTTCTTTACACACTGAGCATGGCCTTGTTTAATCTACTCTGTGACCAGCCATTTGGATCATCACAAAGACTTCATGACTTCATTAAAACATCCAATTAGATCATAAAATAATTCTGAAGTAAATGAAGCACAGTAACTTAAATTATTCAGTAACTTGCAACTGTGGAAATATAGTAAGGTGACTGTGTATTTCATAGTAATTGGAGTGTAGGAAGCAATCATCTAACAAAAACCCCGCAGTTTGGAGAATCACATTTCATAATAAAAGTGTCAGCAATGTCGTATGCCTTATTACTTAGCCTCTTGGGCTTCAGTGTTCCTTTCCCAGGAGGTTTGGAAGAAGCCTAAGTATAAGGGAGAGAGTTCTTCCAAGTACCTGGGTGAGATTCCTCCCATGCTTAAAGCATGGCCTCTGCTTGTGGATCAGACTCTATAAAAGAGCTTGGATGCTGAATTTGAACTGAATACATTTCATTTCCAGGACGGTCTTTATTCAGATAGGAGAAAAAATTTTCTCAGTCTTTGAAGAGGGATTAAAATGTACTTTGATCGCATACTCTTCAATCTCTGTATCCTCCAATAGCCCATTGATTGAAACCACAGTGATTTGATCGGTTCTTGTACCTACTGAAAACTGCCCAGCTCTGTAGGTATTGCTCAACATCACTGGCAGAAGAGTGTTTCATCTGCCTTCAGCAACATTTCTATACATCTGAATCTTGGCAAAAAGCCCAATCCTTCAGTTGACATTTTGCAAAACTCTTGCCTTTGGCCTAATTTGTCTGCTGTCAAAGTCCAAGAAGGCTTGCCACCAGTGTCACTCAGATAAAGTTAGCTAAAATCTCACCCTTTTTAAAGTGACAGCCCATGAATTTATGTTTTGCACAACATCTTTCCAAGTAAGTATTCTTACTTTTCTTTATGGGAAAACAAACATTTTTACCTCTCTCTCTCCTTTGAAGGACTAATATTGTGCATTTATAAAAAAGTTTGCTGTCATAAACTAGTTGAAACAATAAGTCTTTATAATATTTTTTTTCTTTTTACTGGTCTCTAAAGCAATGGATTTTTTCTCTTCTCTGAAAAAAAATGTGGCTAGGGTGGATATGGAAATTAAAATTCTGTTCTCTGCATGTGCACATTTGTATTATTCCTCTATAATGCTTGCATTGAGTGGAAAAAGGGTGGGTAGATCCATTGCAAATACTTTTAAAATTTTTACCATCATATTGCTGTTAGAGGAAACCAATTTTTCCCTTTTGATGAGAGGGTTTTTGAAATTCAGAGAGAGAGCTGTTGTAATTAAGCAGATGATGATGTGGATGATAAAATAATTTCGGGCAAAGTCCAAGTGAAAAGATGGTGCCCTGTGCTCCTGCTAAACTAAGGAGGAGCCAAGTTTCTATAGTGCGTTGAAGAAGGAATTCAGGACTTTGCAGGTTTAAGCACATGTTCTCAAGTTATTTCTGGTATGTTCGTGTCCTTCTGGCCCTTCTCATTACTCTTGACCCCTGCTGTAAATGTCTCCATTACTTTTGATACTACTGCTTAAATTAAAATAGATGCTGATGTCTCAGTTTCTACTGCTCTTGAAGAATAAGCCTAAGTTTAAAGGGTTGCATGTAATATATTAAGGATAAGACACAAAGTGTAATAAAATTATGTTAATGTACAGAACACATTATATAAATTTAGGTTACATTTCCTTCCAAATCTCCTTGACATTAAGGTGACTATAGGACTATAGGATGAGATTCCTGACTGTAGCAGGACAAGTAGGAGCAGAAAGCCTTTCAACACAAGTGAATACAGGTAAAACTCTGATGGTCTTAAGAGATAAATATATTTGGCAGATTGTATTCATTTCTTTAATTCATGAGATAATAAATCTCAATGATAAATGCTCCCTCCAAACAGCAGAAAAATGGGATGGCTATCAATGTTTATCCACACCCTGTAAACATACAAAACTCTTTCATATTAGAAAAGCCAGTCCTGCCTGAATTGATGGTTGCCTATTCAAGGCATCTCGTTTATTACAGTAGATGTGATGTAGGTAAATAAAAGAGTGACCAAAGGAGGCTGCTAGGTGGAGAATAGGAGGATAATGAGGTCAGATAAAATGTCTGGGTCTCATTAATTCCAAAGAACTAAGACAGCTCTCTGTCAGTTCAGCAAAGATGGTGAAACGAAGTGAACAAATCCATACTGACAATAGTGTTTCCTGGTAACCAGAACCTATGGAAACCTCTATCTTGCCTTTTTACGTTGTTGAGCAAAACACAAGGGTACTTGGTTGTATACCTGCAGTCAGAGGTGGTCAGTTTACTGCATGAAATTGGACCAACCCATCAATTTATGCTCCAACAATGTGAAACAACACAAGCACCTGGAAGGCATGGAGATGTTGCTCTTAAACTCCCAGGGACAAAACCATCAGTGAAATCCCAATAATAAGATTTATATTAGGATGGAATAGATAGGAGAAAAATTAGCTTCCCTCTCAGTCCAAATAACTTTTTTGTTTCCTTCAACTGTTACCACTTCTGAGGATTTCTCCTCTTGACTATTCTGTCCTTATCTTACAGAGATCCTTAGAAATTACTTTACCTTTAGAAATTACTTGCCTGACAGGTCACCTAAGTCTTCATTCTTGCAAACTTAGCCCCTTTTTATTTGTCTCTTGTCAATATGGAAAACAAGCAATTTGTACCAGGTCAGAGTAATCTTTTCTTTTATGATAAGCTGCTACACACTTTCTATTTCCATTACCTCCCTATAGGCCTCGTATTTTGCTTTTCTTAGTTAAGAAAAAAAGCAAGGTCTGATTATTTTCCTGCAGGGATGATGCTTTCCTACCTGCTTGTCATTTTTGTTATTGGTCTGTGGTGTTGTTTACATGCAGTACCCGGACTGGGCTGATGACATATCGCCAGTGCTCAGTAAAAATGAACACCTGCTATTCTTTCAGGATCTCCAGTTTGCTGCTAATTTTAAATTATGTCATCCCTTAAAATCTTCAGATTCTTTACTGCTATACCATGCCCTAGAGAGACATTCACAGTCTCCTAATTTTCCTTCCTAAATACACCATGTGTATTGAATTTAATGTTATTGATTTGAGGTCATTAATCCAATTTATTGTGATCATTTTGAAGTCTAATCCTGTCTTCAAAAATTCTCATGAGATTTCCAGTAAGGTGTCATCCACAAATTTTTTATGTGTACTCTCTGTCCTGTGATCCAAGTAATTAATAAAAACATTGAATAACAATGGACAGAGGACAGGCTTCTATGAGGCTTGCGTGATGTGACCTTCCAGTTTGACAGCAGACTATTGATAACTACTCTTTGCATATGTTTTTTCAAGCATTTGTGTACCAGCTTTGTAGTGATTTTTGTCTGGATCAAAATATTTCATAAAACTGACACCCCTCTTCCCTGTCCAGAAGCCCACTGTGCAATATCCACCTCACTGTGACAATTCTATATTTAATCACTTAGACTCTTGAGGTTGCCCACTGTTGTCAATGCCTCTCCCCAAGCATGAAAATACAGCTTTTCTTTGTTAATACTTTTTTGGACTCTGGAGTTTTCAGACTTTATCACTGCTGCTCCTCATATTTCTTCTCCTTTAGCAGATGGAAAAGATCCTGGATTAATGTTCTGATGTTGGTAGTTGAATAGACTCGATGAGGAGCTTAGTGACATGGTCTAGCTAGGGGGTGTAGGGCTGGATGATCCTGGGTCTAGCTGGGGGGTGTAGGGCTGGATGATCCTGGGTCCCTTCCGGCTCGGAGTGGCCGGCTAGACTGTGAGGGAACTAGACTGTGTTACCACTCTGGGATCTGCTTTCGATCTCTGTACGGGTGTTAGATGGTGAGTTGGACTAGATGATCCTTGTGGGACCCTTCCAACTCATAATATTCTGTGATTCTGTGTGATTCTGTGAATAGGAGATCTGCATATTCTTTTTTTTTTTCTAGTCATAATATTCCATTTGGTTCCTTTCTTCTTGTCCCAATAAAATCTATTTACCTCTGTGTTGTAGTTCCCATATTTTATTAATAAAGTGTCAGAACTCTAAATGTTTTTCACTGGTGGTAAGCCACTGTACAGCAGAACTGAAAAAGAACCCCAGCTATAAACATCTGCTAAAGATTAAAAAAGATAATGGTGTCACTGATTTTCTTAATCTCTGTTATCAGCGACGTCCTGTACATGTTCACTCAGCAATTTGTATCTTCCAAAGGAGTTTGGAGTATGACTTATAGTTTGGAACATGACAAGAGCTGAAGATCTCTTGGAATCAAATCATGAATGCTGCACATTTGTGCTTTCAACTCACAGCCTCCAAAGGTATTTCTCAACAAGTCTCCAAGAAAGCAGATTTTATTCTCTGTCAAAGGGCCATACCACAGTCTGAACTCCTCTCACAAGCTACTCACTCTCCTATCTGGAGTGAGTTTGTGGCTGCCCATTCATATTTCTTTCACTTTAGGTTTGATTAGAAGTACTTGCCAAAAACACGATTCATGCATTTTGTAAAATCCCAGGTGCCATCAGGCAGGCCTGGCTGCTGAGTACTCCACAGACCAGAGCAGAAGTTGGCAAGACCCCATCACTCAAGAGGAGATTGTTGAGGTAGAAGTTGCAGAGCTGTAGGAAACATGAGAACCACACTGATTTGCAGCAGCTGGAGATCCAGTCTTGAATCCTAAACCAACTCTTTAGTGCTCACCCGAGGTCTGGCTCACGTTCAGTGGCAGCAATGGGCAACATATGTGCACAACACTGGGATATGAATTGCCATGGAGTTACTGCTCAGGAGCAAGCGAAGCTGTTCGTTCCTTACATGTCTCTCTTCACTGCCTTCCTGCTCCATTGTTGGTGTCAGTGATGTGCAGCAACAGACAGAGGTGGTATAGTTAAAACAGCTAATAAGAGTTAATATTCTTGCTCACAAAAAATAAACACTTGTAAAATGCAAGCACTATCAGTGTGCGTGCTTCTGCTTCTCTGTGCTTTGAGAGAGGCTGGGAATACTAATTGGTTCTGGTCTGAATCGGTTTCCTGGTTCAGGGCGCACTTATAAAAGGGTTTTCAGCTACACATTCAGTGCCAAATGTAGCAGATGGTGGTAGGATAGTAAATTACATTAAGGAATACTTGTACAGTTTCTTTACCACTTTTATAGTTGGAAAACAAACAATACAGTTGCTTAGGGTAAAGGCAGATGCGGTGTGTATATCTACCACCCTAATAGTTTTATGGAATTATCTCAGAGAATAAAGAAGCAGGTTTAATAACCTTGAAAATTATCTGGATAATCCTGGAGTGGTCATAATTTCTAGTTCAGAAGTTTGTGTTCCTCTGTTACTAAGATTTGTGTTTCCAGTTCCAAGTATATATATAATCACATACTGCATTTTTTTCTAAATGTTTTCCTCTTAGTTACAAAATCCACTTTAGTACAGTGGTAAGTGCCCCACCTGGCGTGTGGGAGACCTGGGTTCGATTCCCGCCAGGGAGACAGTGTTAAGAGTTGGACTCGATGATCCTTGTGAGTCCCTTCCAACTCAGAATATTCTGTGAAATATTCTGTGAAAAGCATTCCTGCCAACAACTTCCTAGCCAATTGTAAGCAGCAAGTGACACTGC
Source organism: Pitta sordida (assembly GCA_013390025.1). NCBI lineage: Eukaryota > Metazoa > Chordata > Aves > Passeriformes > Pittidae > Pitta > Pitta sordida. The sequence continues at coordinate 16,752 of WEKX01001319.1, forward strand.
TGGGTATTTGTACCACCTGGTCATCATGATGTATTAAATCACTTCCTATTTAAAATAGTATTTAAACAGTCTTCTAGGTAGGTGTTGGGTGTTTTTTTCCCCAGCTCTACCTCCTTGGTTATCTAGTCTTTACACATTCTTTGAAACACTTTTCAGCTATCTGGTATTCTAAGATTGTAGAATAACCCAGATTGGAAAGGACTCTAATTCCACCCCACACTCAAAGCAGCTCTGAGATCAGACCAGGTTGCTCAGTCTTTTCTCCAAGTGGGTCTTGTCCTCATGGATTGAGGTGGCCCAGCCTCTGGGGGCAAAAAGCTCTACCATTTCACTTTTGCAATTTTGATTATACTAATATCAAGTTGAAACCTCTGGCTTGAATTCAGCTCTGTATGCAACATGATTCTGTACTCTGCTTAGCATACTGCAAATAAAAATGCTGCACTACATTCCAGCTATAATTTGACAGGAAAAAAATCTCCTTGAGTAACAGAATATTTCCCCCCAGTTATTTGTATTGTGCATAATAAAGTACATGAATGAACAGATGTCCATATACATGAATATCTCTCAAGTGGTTTTTTATTTGTGATAGAAGAGACTCAGAAGAATGCCTAATGGCTTGGGATGTTTCTGTTCTGCCAGGGCAAGATCCAAATCAGTCTTCGTTTTTGAGAGGCCCAATATCTCATTCTACTAACCAGTAGATTGATGGTTCTGCAGTCAACTTTGGGAAGGTAACGTGACAGAGAAGAGCCTTTAATAGGAAAACGTTATCAGCACCATGTTAAAGATCAAGGACCGCTTCGTACCATGAAGTGCATGAGATACCTATGTAAATAGAAAGCTAAAACTGTAAAATTACTTGTTATTCTTATCATGTTCTGTAAAAATAAGGTTATTTTATCTCTTATTTTGATTTGGTTTGATCATTAACAGAAAGGTAGGCTGAACTGGCTGAGCATTTCAATTCAACCTCCTAAAACAATGTTATCTGTTGTTTTGACTTTTAAAAAAGCAATATGGTATATAACAGAAACATCATCTTCATTTGTATTACCTAGGATTTTAAGTGTAAGGGTTAAGTATCAAACTTCTGACCTGTGAGTATATTATTCAGTTACAGGGCTGGTCTTTCCTGAAACCATAAATCAGAGACACCTGGTGGAATGATCATGCATGAGATCTAAGTGTGCACTGTCAGTGTCCTTGTAACAAATGGATCAGCTCAGAGCTCGTAGTTTATATCAAATGGTTTCAGATTTTCAATAAATGCTTGCATGAAAGCTTTGAGTTCAGGATCAGACTGTCTCTACTGGGAAGTCTTGTCCTGCTTCAGGACATTGTCTTTAGAAAAAGGCGGCAAGAAGACTTTTAAAGAGCAGGTTTTTGCATGTTAAGAACTTTCTGATGAGCTTCAAATGGCGTACCATTGCTATATAACAGGAAAACAGGACCATCCAACCAGGCGGCGGAGGAAGGTTACTACACTGGTATGTAGAAAACTCTTGGAGCTGCCCCAAAATGATACTTCTCTAGGCTGGTGGATTATTTAAAACAGCAATAATGACGGTCTTCTAAAAAATGGAGGGTGGGATTGGGTAGAGATTTACCTCTCAGACTCTAGCAATGACAACTTGAGTTGACATCTATTTGAAAATGTATTAGGGAAATGAACACACATCAAGGTGGTACAAGTGTTGCAAAATGCTGGGAACAGTTTTCTTACCAAGGAACGTAACGGTTTCAACTTCTTGGTCCTGCGCCACCTGCAAAAATAACTACATACTAGCTGAACAGGGATCTATGAGAATAAAGTATGAAATAAGAGGCAGTAATTGTCTTGATTTTAAAATTTCTTGTGGCTAAGGGAAACTAAAAGGTGTCTAAAAATTTCTGCTGACAATCAACTCCTGCCCCAGGAAAAAAAAAGGTAAGAACAAAGCACAGAAGTCATGCTTGTCTTAAAACAAGCTGAGGGGCAAAGGGAGGATATTTCTCCAATAGATTTCCAGCTGTCTTCATATTCAGTCTTGAGCTTAAGTCCTGTGTGGAAATGAAATGTCTCGTCATGGGCAGGGATGGGGATGTCCAATACTTCATCTGGTTCTTGCTGGTAGTCTTAGGAGCAAGCCATTCTGTTTGATGATGTTTAAAGTGTCCCTGCCTCATGTAGAGCTACTTTGAACCAGAGCAAAACTTTACTGTCTGTCTTTTAAACACAGTGCTCTTAGAGTAGTATTCAATTTTGGAGACAGGCGCCCTGAGAGCCCTGGTTTGGGAAGGTGGAACAGCCATCTGGAGGGTGTTAGTAGGGCCCACCCCAGCTGAGGCAAGGCTTTGCTGCTGCTGCACTGGTGCTTTTTTTCCTGTGTTCCCCTTGGCCAAGCTTTTGGTGCTACCACAAACAAAATATTTCTGAGTAGAAAACCATAAAGCTTTCCTTTTATTTTCTCTCATAGAAAATATTGATAATTCCCCTTATCTCCCCAAGAGGACATGCCCTTTTCTAGGACTGGTGTACTGGCATAACACAGAAAGGTTTGAAACAAAGGTGACAAAGTATTGAGGAAGTTGGTCATGTATTAGAGAAGCCTCAGGGGCACTGTAAATGTTGCCAGGCTACCAGCTGAAACCCAGGTATTGTGCTGTGAGCCCAAATTTGGTGCTTTGACATCCCCTCATTTCCTCTCCCTAGAGAGGGACCATTGTGGGGAGAGTGGTTCTGATTTCACCCTTCTGCTACTTGAGGAGTCCCTGATTTAAGAGAAATTTTCTGGTGGCTCTTGCTTCTTTTGTCAAAACAAAGAGCATAGGACAATATCAGAGGCAGACCTAGTGAGTCACACACTCTTTCCAAGAGCAGTCCTCTTCCATGTAAGTAAGAGTTACTTTTATAACACATTTTTCTTGTTCTCTGTGATAAGCTACTTCTTTCCTGTAAGTTCCTTTCCTTTAAACGAAAGTTAAATATTTATCTTTGAACAGGAAGATTCTCTTTTATTGTCATATTTAATTATTTATATTCTTTCTACTTCTCCATATCCTCACCTGCTTCAAAAGCAGAGTGTAGCTTCTCCCTTCCAAGAATTTTTTTTTTCAGAATTAGTACTTCCAGTAAGTAAGAAACCCGAAAGCCCTAATCATTTAAATGGGGTATGTTTATGTTCTGAGTTTTATTAAATTTATTCTTAGATTCTTTATAATGGCCAGTGTTTGTAATAAATAAAGTTCATGGCCAGTGCTCAGTCTGCAAAGAGGTATTATTGATTCTGACCTTACAATAGATCTAGGAATATTAAGATGCCATTTTCTGGTAAAACAGTCAGTTTCTTGGGAAGACGTAGCATGCTGCTGGATGAACAACTATCCCTGCACTTAAGGCACTTAGTGAAAAGACATCAAGACTTCATTGTATGTGAATAATTGTTAAAGTTTTCAGTTACTTACAGAGGAAGAAAAGCCTGGGAAGATCTCACAGGCTGTTAATGAAGCACGAGAAAGATGTGATTGAGTTCAGAACTGAATCACTGCTTCATCTTGATTGAGTTTCCTCTGGAACAACAAAAAACCCCCACAGACAACCCCTCCCTCTCCCCCATACAGCACAATTTCCTTCCTTCAGATGAAAAGGTAACTATGGTGACTGGGGAGAAAGATCAGATGTTACCATTTTGCAGCAGAGCAGCACATATATCCTCCAAGATTATTTGCAGGCGCAGTAAGGGGTGTCAGGAGACCTTTCACAGCAAGTCACCAAGAAAGTGCAGACCATCAATGGCCAAAGCTGCAGTTCAAGGAAAACCCTGGAGCAGTGCCGGAGGGCTGGCAGCTTCTCGCAGACACCATCTGAGAGCTCCAGTCCTGCTCACCCGCAGCTCCAACTCACCCTTTGATTTGGTATCCCCTGTAGTATGACAGCAATGATGCCAGATTTGGGGCAATCTATAGTTTTTGTGTTTTCTTGTATTTGCTGAAGGGTGAGACCAGCTCCCTCTCTGTGCCATGAGTTAACACTTTATCTGGTCCTTCTAATACATATTTTATGACCTGGCCACTGTGTTTTAATTGTCTGAGCACCAGCTCAAGCACTCGAGCAGGTGGCCTGGTGGTTTTATAAATAAAATTATGATGACTAAAAGCCACATTGCAATTGGCACCGTTCTTCAGATTTTCCCCAGAGGTCTGGAACTGTCTTGGCCTGGTGGCAGAGCTGACCTTTGCAGTCTCCCTATCCATCTTCCACAAGTTTGGCAGCCAGAATTTACCCCTCAGACTCTCTATATATGGTATTCCTGTACGAGGCAAAACTGATAGCAGATTTTACATCAAAACCAGCAAAAACTACACAAACCAGACTCAAAATATGTTCCAATCTGGGCTGACAAGAACCTCATTTTAGTACAGTGATGAGTGGGGTCAATTCCTTAGGCAGTGGTGCCATTTATGAGTTGGACTCGAGGATCATTGTGGGTCCCTTCCAAATCAGAATATTCTGTGAATTCTGTGAACTGGAAAAAGACTGAAAATTAAGCTCAGAATGAATACTTCTGTGCTAAATACCATTTTTGGAGGCTACAGTGTGCACCAAGCTGTGAGTTATTCAAGGTATTACTGTCATTGACATAGAAAAATAAAACACACTGTTTTGGCTTGGACTATTGCTTCAGTAACAACACACAGGTTTCAGTGAGTCCCAGTGATGCCTTTACACCCTCTTACAGTATGTTATTGTTACTTTACTTAGAGCTTGCAGATACACATCAGGTTGCCTATGCAGCAAAGCCCCTAAACAGTGTAGTTAAAGTTAAGCACATTCATGTTCCACAGAAGTAACACAATTACAGTCAGGTCTCCTATACCATGGTACTGCCAGTCTTGCCCCTATATGGGAAGCCCTCCTTCCACGTTGATTGGCAGCTCATTAATATGCAAATTTGCCCCACACCCTCACACAGGCCCCATGCGCTCTGATGCTGTTTTGGCACTGCCCTGCTGCATGTTGGTGTTTGTGTCCCGGTGTCTCTCTGGGAGTGTAGAAGTTGTCTCTCCACACTCGAGGTGGACAAGTATGTCTCAGAGAGTCATTCGAGAAAGTCTCGGACACCACGTCTAACCTGAGAGTGTGTAAATCTTTCATAACTGCACACAGCTGCTCTGCTTCATGCGGAGTGGGTCGGGCACTGTTCGGAGAGGTCCCACCACAGCCGCTGCACTCCCAGCAGAGCGGGATATGGAGGGCTGGTGTGGCACGGGCGGACCAGCGGGGAGACCTGCTGTAGATGTCTCATTCCGAGAGGAGGGGAGTGGGTTGATTTGAATATTCATGACTGTCTAATTTGAATATTCATGCGTGTCAGGTCACGCATGCACAGTTGCAAAATGGGACCTCCTTAATCACTGAAAAATCACGCCGCTAAGATGTGAAGTTGCAGTATGGGGGGACGCGAAGTGAAAGAAGGCCTACTGTATCTTCATGGTTATTTCAATGTTTGTCATCTCTGTATAAATGTATTTCATGTCATGACACACAAATATGGTCTTTAGATTCAGAATTCTATCAGACACCAGCTGTAATCCCGGTTAAGAGTAATCAAAATATTGTTTTTACAAATACTGTTTTTACTATTTTCCCGGTATGAAATGGGAAAGTATTTCCAAAGGAGAACTCCATTTCATGACATGACATTTACTGCCATATATCCATGACCAGCAACAGATACTGTCATATGGGAGGTTGGTTGGTATCTAGACTTGGCATTTTATGGATTTCAAAGAATCAAAACCTTCCTTTTAGTTCTTTTGGACAACCATAGAACTGGACAATCCCCACTCCAAGCACATGGCTGTCACAACATCCTATGTCATTGTAGACTGAAATATTCGGCTCGGGTGTGTTAAACCAGACCTCTGCAGAAAGTATTCTGCAAGGCATGCATTCTGAAAGCTGAAGGTTTAAAACAAATGAGTGTAATAATAATTTATTTTTTTAAAAGTAAATAAAAACTCTAAAAGGAAAAGTCCAAATCCCTGAGGAATTCCAGTGGATCATGTCAGGAATGAACAGGAACAAGACATCAGTGTTGGCAAGATACAGTGCAACACCCTGCAGTCAGAGTCTGAGCACGTCATTTGCATCAGAATGCAAACCACATTTTCCCCTCCTCCTGGCCTGGTGCATTCTGTTGCACAGACCTGATTGAGTTATTGGCCACATGTTGATGTGGCAAAGGCAATTCATTGCAAAGACCCTCTGGCCATCCACCTCATTTAAGTACCCTGTTTCAGGAGGCTCATGTTTGAGCACAGCAGACTGGGATGCTGGCAGTGGAGTAAGACTCCCGTGGTGCAGCAGATAAGCCTGACTCAAAGGTAGTGTAAACACAAAATGTGCCCATCCACACAGTTTAATCAAGTCCAGCACAAGTGGACCACACTTGTGAGAGCTTTCAGGCTTGAAGTACACTATGACAAAGCTTACATAGTCATAGACTATTTAATTAGCCAAAAATGCCTTTCTTTGTGAAAAGATGATGTTCCCCCTGCCATAATCAGTGCTTCAACTGGTGAAGCCAACTCCACTGAAATATGCAGCCTTTGTAAACTAAGTTCAAGAAGCAACACAACTGCTAGCAAAATTGCTCAACAAAGCCCGTGGGTTTGCCACCTGTGAGAACTGAGAGAAAAGCACTCCGTACATCAATAATTACTCCACATGGAGGTGATGATAATACATAGATTTGCTACCCAAACCCCTTCTCCAGTTTATTTTACCTCAAGCTTTCATGTAGGGATTTGCTTAATCTTTTGTTGATAACACTGCAACAAACAAATCCTTCATTAGCGTAATAGCACCATGATTACACACCTAATCAGTCTTTAGACTTGCCATCCTCTATGCAACCTTTCCTACTAGGCAAGTGAGAATTTGGAAACCTTAACTTATACCTATGAAACTTGCTTTTTTTTGGTGCTAATATTTCATTCCAAATTAGAGCAGCATTTTTTCCTTCAGAAACTTATTTAATAAAACATCAAATTTTTAATGTTTTTGACTGGGGAGGGGACAGCCATGTACACCTCTAAAGATTAAATCTCCTCTTTATTTTGCTACTGCTGAAGTACATTATTGGTGTTATTATCACCCTTTCCTCTTGGATCATCCAGAACTCAAACAAACACTTCTACTGCTTGCTGAGACCTTGATTTTACACATGGCACTGCTATTTTAGAGCCAGGATGTATAAGCTTAATAAAGATTTTATCCTCAATGATTTATTTATGATAGCAGAGGTGCCAACTTCTGTAATGTGTCTGAGAGCTTTTGGAATGATGACTAAATTTTAGACATTTTATCCATGGGCATAAGTGAAGTTAAAAAGTTCCTTTTTTATACTCTGAAAAGTTTGAAGTCTTAATGAGTGTGATCTGTGAGCTGAGCTCATGGTTTGGAAGGCCTGTTTGTGACTTGGCTGAGGACATGACGATACAAATACAACTTTGACAAGTTAAGGCCAAAGTAATTTTAATGTGGGAGAGGGGTTGCTTCACTACTTGTAACCTTCATTGCTCATTCCTGAGTTCAAGTCTTGGCCAGACTGGTAGCAACAGGAGATGAAAATAGGACAGCTGTACCCCAAAGGCTCCTGCATTCCTTCTATCTTGCATTTACATGTGCAGACAAAGCTGAATTCTCATGCCAGTGGGCATATATGCAGACCTACTCTGTCCACTCTCTTGTGGGTTTTTATATATTACAAATGTTTGGCTTCTTAGAAATACCAGGCAACATGATCATTTATCAGCATCTGCACAAGTTGAAGGCTTCAAGTCAGCTGCAGAGGGACTAAGGATGAGCACCTTAATCAAAGAGAAATGAAAAATTTAAAAAATTTAAAAAAGAAGAAAGAAGAAATATCAAACTGGGGCAAAGATGAGGCAGGAAACAGCTGTGTCCTTAGGAAGAACACTCCTGGAACACAGGGTTCCTCCATAACACATGGATTAGAAAGAACTTCTTGATAAAGAACATGGAACTGGAGGAGACTACTCAGGTCAACTCATTCAATCCCTTTTTCTTAGAAGCAGCCAAGACATAAATATTTAAATCAGATGGTACAGTAACCTGTACCCTCCAGACACAGGACTGTATGACTCTCAATATCTGATAATACATTTAAGACAAATGCCAAGGAACAGACCGTTCCAGAGGTCCATCTTTTACCACCTTAAATCACCTTGCCCCTACCCCTCTCTTCTTCCCATGTTTCACTTAACTCCTTATTTCTTTGTCTCCTCTCTTCAAGGGGAACAAGTGGATGGGAAATGGGAGCTACAGTCAGTCCATCACGTGTTGTCTCTGTTGCAACTTCCTCAACAGGGGAAAACTCCTCATACTCTTCCCTTGCTCCAGTGTCGTGTCCCTTCCACAGGAGTCAGTCCTCCATGAACTTCTCCAAAGGGAGTCCTTCCCATGAGCTGCGGTTCTTTATGAACTACTCCAGAGTGAGTCCCTTCCCATGGGATGCAGTCCTTCAGGAACAGGCTTCCTCAGTGGTATCCCCCTTGAAGTCACAAATCCTGCCAGCAAACCTGCTCCAGAGTAAGCTCATCTCTCCATGAAGCCACAGGCCCTGACAAGAACCTGTTCCTGTGTGGGCTTCCCACAAGGACACAGACTCCTCTGAGCATCCATCTGCTCCAGAATGGGGTCCTCTGTAGGCTGCAGATGGAACTCTGCTGCATCATGGACCTCCATTGGCTGCAGGGGCACAGCTGCCTCACCGTGGTTTTCACCATAGGCTGCAGGGGAATCTCTGCTTCAGCACCTGGAGTACCTTCTCCCCTTCCTTCTGCACTGATCTTGGGGCTTGCAGGCTGTTTTTATTCCCCCCTCCCTCTGACCTCAGTTGTTCTTGCACAGTTTTTTTTGCTCTTCTTACATGTGTTCTCTCAGAGGCGCTACCAACATCACTGATGGGGTTGGCCTTGGCCCGCTACAGATCCCTCTTGCAGCTGGCTGACGTTGGCTCTATTGGACATGAGAGAAGCTTCCCTCAGCTTCTCACAGAAGCCATCCTTGTAGCCACTTCATGACCAAAACCTTGCCATGCAAACCACATGCTATGTGGAACAGCACAAAACCCCCTCCCACTGGAGCTAATAAAATAATAAAATGCTCAGTAACAAAATATTATTGCAGTGATAGTTCAGAGCAAGTATGTCCAGCTGGCACCTTTTTGGCAGGATTTATCCAATATCATGAATACAGATGGTCTCTGGCTCTCATATGATTTGAAGGATTCCTAATAACCTTAACAGCACCCACTAGGTTTCTTAGACTATGTCTCATATATGATTCATCCAATTCACAGTCTTGGCACACTGGTCAAGATTTGGATTTGAAACATGCCAAAGTTTAAAGGTTAAGAGGATCTGTGGTTCTGCTTTGAGCTATTTGAGACATGAGAGATTAATTTTATAATGTAAAGCTGATCTGGATTCCCAGTTGCACAAACATGCCAGATCCAGGACTTTGTGTCGGATGTCATACTGCTGGAAAGTGTGAGAGGCAGAGAGAGCATATTATGTTAAGCTGGCTTACTGTATTGCTTGATGCAAAGCACCAATAAACTATAATGATTAAACACCATCTTCAACTTAAAATATAAAGAGATACTGGTCTTCCTAGAGACTGGGTAATTCACTAAATCATGGTACATCTCTCTGAGTTGAAATATAAGCTCACATAGAAAAAGCAACCATATGCAGCTTTGGTTTTCCAGGCTGAGAACAGGCTTCCTGGTGCATAAGTTTCTTCTGTTGACGACTTGGGATTTGCACAGGAGTTTTCTAAAGGAAAATGTTCTTTGTCATGTGTACACATTAATGCAGGCAGCATATCCTGGTATTTCATTGCCAGATGCCATTAAGAATAATGGCTGGATCTTAACTGGCACAGCCAAACATGCATTGGAGCTCCTGATAAAATAAAGGAAAGCCCTGATGAATCTCACGAATCCAAACTTGCAAATGAAATTTGATTTTCTCAACTGCCTTCAGTAATGAAGAAACAGTGAAACGGAATGCAGGCGAAGTGGGTCTAGAAGTTAACATCAGGCAAGGGAGAGAAAGTAGGGAAGTCAGGGATTTGTTTTTCTCCATGTGGATCTGGGAAATTCCTTGACTTCAGACCTTTTTGACATCTTTTCCTGACACTCTTGTCCCCCATAGAAACTGATGGTAAACTATCAATTGATTCCATACGAGATTTCAAACATCTTGTTTGCACTCTTCTTTCTTCTTTCCCCAGTCCTCATCCCTCCCCAGTGCTCTCTCCTGAGACAAGTCAACAACTCTGTTCAGTTCACTCAGCCAGCAATGTAATCAATGTAGCAGAAAGATGAAGATTAGAGGTGAAAGAACAGCCTTGATTATTCCTCTCCCCCAGGAAATAGCTAGAATCTTTGATATATTAATGGGTGTGGAGAGTCTTTCCTTTTTTTAAAATGACTTGGAGGTGAATCTGCATATGACACTGCTGAGAGATGTTTGGGAACTCAGCCTGCTGACCTTCTGAAACACTATTTAAAAAATATTCTCAATAATTTTATAGAAGAGCGAATATCTTTTATTACATTGTCTGGTGCAGTAAAACCCCTCTGCAGTATCTGTAGAGATAATTTTCTATTATCTGCAGAAGTCTTTTAATAAAGGAAAGAAACAGTGCTGCACAGTTGTTTTATTGGCTGAGGTTCATCCTGCAAACACAGAGAAGTACCACCTGGGGCTCTGACAAACAAGCATCTTTGAAGCACTGTAGTCTTGAAGCAGCCCCTGTGGTAGCTCTGTACCCTGTTTTGATAAATTTTATTTTACATCATGCTTCAGAAGGTGATGCAACAGGTTTCTCCCCTTCTTTTTCTCTGTTTCTTGTTGGGGATAAGGATAGGATCAGATCACTCGAGTGTGCTGCTGCAATGAAGCATTATAATGTTATCTGCATTCAGTTCTGCCTGCCTCCTTCCTTTATTTCTGGAAATGAAATAAGTAATTACTGTACATTAGATGCCTCCCAACGTCGCATTTCATGCTCCCAGGTGTAAATCAGGAGGGTGGTAACATCAGCAAAACCGAAGAAGGGCAAGATAATACTCTGGGAGCAGAGGCCAAACATTTAATTGTATAAATACTAGAAAATTCACTCTATTTGAAAATCTAGTGTGCATTTCAGAGCAAATCTTGAGGGACATGTCCTTGCTGAAACCCCCACTAACTTCAGGAGGAATGAGCTTACTTCCATACTGTTGAGATGCATCTGGCCCTGTCAGTGGCCTGGTAAAGTGTTTACAGTCCTGTCCCATACAGCATGCAGAGACACATAAGCTGCACTTTGGAAGGCTCCCTGCAAGACTTGTATCTCTAATAGAGATTTTTTACCTTTGCATGCTCAATTTTTGGACTTCTGCAGTAAGGGGAGACAGTATTCAGAGTTTGTGAAAGCCTGCTATCATTAGCCTTGTTTTTCTTAATTACCTTTCTTGTACATTTAGAAATACCCCATAGACCATTAGAATATGGTAGTAGACAGCAATAGCTTCTGTATGTGGATCCCAGTCCTTCCTGGGGCCTGACTGCACTTCTCTGGGGATGTCAGATGGCTCTGATGGAAACTTCCCAGATAGAAAGAATATTTGATAGTTGCTTGAACATCCCTACCCATCCCACCCCCATATGAGACACTTTATAGGACTAATGATTGGGTTGGGTTCTGGCCAGAGCTCTCACTGCCCTAGGAGGCTTTACCACCATAAGTCTGGCTGGGAGAAGGTTCCTGCCCTCATTCCATCCTGGAGCTGCCTTTTGTGATGGCAGGGAAGTGGCAGAAAGCTTCACCTTGCAGTGTCTCAGCCTGCAAATCCAACACTGTCTCAGAGCCTTGATTTCAAGTTCCCTCCCCTCAATTTGAAGGGTTGACGTCATGGCTAAGGTGTGCTCAGTGAAGTTCCTTTCTCTACCTTTTCTCCTAGCTTTCTCTTCCCCTTTCCATGATTCTTGTGTTTGGGAAACAACTACAGATTTCCCTGGTGTTTTTTTTCAACATTACTGTAATAATTGCCTACACTGCTAACTATACCAAAAGCAATATTATAGAGGTCATTTATTAATTTTTTATGCATGTTAACTGTATAAATAATGATTTGTAAAATTAAGCAGAAGTTATATTAAATTGAGCAGCGGTTAAATCTTGACACTGTTTATATTTCTCTTCTAAAATAATTAAACCTCCCTTTCATTTAGAAGACCACATCCAGACAGTTGTAATATGTTTAATATTTTTATAGCAAGTCATTTAACTCAGAATTTTACTAAATTAATTGCGAAGTGTAGACTTTATTTAAGATTCTCCAAGTGAACATACAGTTATATGGTAGTAAAGAATTAGTACTGTATATCTTTGGAAGGGCATTACCTTGAAATTTTCAGCCAATTTCTCATAATATTCAATGGTGAATCATTATTTAAATATTAGGTCATACTCCAACACATTTGTCGACATGCCAGGAGCTGAGAGACCGTGAATCGCTTTCATGTCAAACAAGCTGTGATGGATGGCTGTCATTGGTTTCCAGAGCCACCAAAGCTCAGGGACAACAATGAAAGGGACAAAATGAGGGAGAAAGGTATGAAAGTGAAAATCGAAAAGGGAGATTTTCAGACACACATAGAACTGGTGCTGAAATCCATCCTGAAGCAGGACATAATGTGAAACAAGATGTTCAACTGTCTCTGGTGAAATGTTGAAGATGTGTTTTAATCTGTGAATCTGAGGGGGCTCTAAGGGAATTCAGAGCGGTGAGCAGTTCGGTTGTCTGACTTTAGTGCAGTGGAAAAGACAACCATGGTCTCTCTACCTTGAGGTGAACCAGATGTGAGCCCTGGCCAGAGCCCAAACTGGGAAAACCATTTCACCAAGCTGCACTAATTAATTCCCTTACCAGTCTGGTTTCAGGATCATAGAAAAGTACCTAGGTGAAAAGCTGCTCCTGACTATGAAACACACTCTCGGGTTTCCCCCAAAATAAATCTTGAAAACTGATATTGAAGGTGACACAGAAATATAGAGAAGGGCAGGTTATATAGGCTCAATATCCAGAATTCACATGAGGTTACTGAGGCATCTCATGTGTTGTGCTGGGCTCACAGAAATTTGGTGGAAAATGCAAGGCACTGAGTGTGGCAGTGCTGGTGACAGCTAAGATGACTTTTTTACTCATGACCTGTACCCTCAGGTTGACTGTTCTTAATGTCACACTTTAGGTGCTAGATCAAATACTTTTGAACAAATCCATACAATTCAGCCTAAGCTCCAATCACAACTCCATTTTGACATCCTGCCTTCTTAAAATGACTCAGACAGAGCATCCTTTTTGATTTTCCCTTTTACGTATATTCTTTCACAGTGTTGTTTGATTTGTATAAATAAAATACATTATTTTTGCCCAGAAGTAGCTACACTGGCTGATGACTTGAAACCATCTTCTTTTCTTAGTCTCAGTGTCTGAAAACTCTCTGGATAGAGACATCCTCTCTGAAATCAAATGTTATTCCATAGGAGACCTTTGTGCCTTTCAATTTTCCATTTTCCATACGCCTTGTATTTCCTCAGTCATACAGCTGCTTTTTGATGGAAGCCTGGACATGCTCAAAACAGGGAGAGCTTTGCTGCTCATATGTCTTTAAGGGCAGAAAACAATAAAAAATGTCAAGTTACCAAATAAAACCAGGTCCATTAATCAACTTATTTCACACAGCTGATGACTCTGAGTAACCTGGAGCTGAAGCACAGGAACTCCAGGCACAGAAGTGCCTGAATAAAAGCCTGTATGAAAATTTAATGAGAATGCATCCAAAAACTTTGATGACCAATAATGTTTATGACCTCATTTAAAATTCAAGGCAGCATTAAACATTTTAAAATTCATTAGACATTCCCCGTCAAAACTGATGTTATTTGAAATATAAACAGCTGCCTAGCATACAGGAGACATATTTTGTGAGGAGACATCATTTCAACCTAAAAATCATTTAATCACAGGATTTGGCACTTTTTTATTCACCTTCAATTCTGCAATGAAATGCTTGTGGCTATGCAGAAAGATCGGCTGAATAAAATACTCAGTACTTAAAACATACTGAAATTCCCTCTTCCCAAGGATCAGCTGCTGCAGTTGGTTAATGAAAAACTGCAAATGGGGAGTGAACAAATCTCCTTCCTCATGTTCTGGCACTGCACACAAGAGTCTTTCCTTCTTTCCCCCGAGGTTAACATGGAGGAAACAACATCATAATTCAAAACAGGTGCAAGCAGAGGTTTAGCAAATTCCTTCTATTTTCAGCTCTCAACAATTGGCCCAGTTTAATATGTGCTTAAACTCTCAAATTGTAGGCTTATCAGATACTGACACTGGTTGTATTTATATACCTGAATACTCAAGAACATCTGCTGTACTGAAATTCATCATTCAAAAGACTTAATTAAAATAATGCTGAGTTGGAGACTCAGCATGCATTACCAAAGTGTGTATTTGTTTTGCTACAATCAATTAAGACTGTATTCATGAAAACAACTCCTGCAACAAAATCTGTATGTTTAGTCCTTATGCTAATCTCCTCAGAATTTGTTGTACTGTTTCAGAGGCAGTCAATTGAAGACTTTATTTCCTTTAATAAAACCGCATAACATGTTTTCATTAACTCAACAAGAGGTAAAACAGGATTGATGTCTAGTATAAACAGAGAGAGAAATCTAGATTGAGGCATCTTGGTAATAAATAGTAAACCATGCTTTGAGCTGGCTAAGTGTCTTTCCAGTTGGAATATTACTGAGTATTAAAAAATGCTCATTAAAACCTAAGTATTAAGAGATGCTTTGCCCTCCAAGCACACATTGTCTGTGTTATCTACTATTCTTTCATTGATTTAAGAGATTAAGAAATCTAAGAACAATCAATAACCTACTCACACATAATCTGATTTGTTTCCATTACCAATGGGGTGTCATTTATAATGTTAGAGCCTACCACAGCCACTTGTATTACATGCTGTGCTTGAATTGGAACAGCAACTGTGTGTGGCATTTAGGAGCTGATCGTTACCTTTTTAGTTCTCTAATGAGAACATGTGTGCACATATTTTCTTTCTTGAAATAATCCAACATTTGGAAACCAACATTTGGAGCTACCATTTGGAAATGAAAACGTTCTGCTTTCTTAAAGATAGATGCTTAGAGGCAGGTCATGATGCAACTGAAGGGTTTAGGGTAAGGTTTAGTGTAACTAGAAGAAGTATAAAGCCTTTGGGTTTTGTTATAGGGAAAAGGCTTAAATGCGGGAGGGGGGCTGATGTTCTTGCTTTGTGTTTGGACACAGGACCCTGATCACATCCCACCCACCCTATCCCAAAGGTACAACCACCCTCATTTCTTTTTTCCCAAGTGCTGCTGCCAACAACTGGTGACCCACAGGCAGTCCATCCTCTGGGACCAACAATTGCAGTAAAAACTTCAATAGGCAGCAAAATGTCTTGTTTTGGGTACCTTAGGTGATTGTTTCTTCCCAAAACACAGGCAAAGCCTTTTGCTCAGGGTCTCTGCCTTCTTGTATAGACTGCAAGTGTTTTGCAGATTAAAGCTTTAATCAGGACAGGGAGAAAAGGTTGTGTATTTAATAATGATCAATAACATAGGTATTTCTTCCTGCCTACAAGACATAACTGAATAAGAATCAAAAGTAACAAGGTCTCTAGAACCAAACCTTGAACAAGGTAAAAATTCCACCAGCTCTTACATGATCTCTGTTGATTTGGCTTCTGGCAGGGCCCTTTCTTCCAGGAGGTGTCCAGCAGCATGTGCCAAAGCTGGGATCATTGACACTCAGCTCTCTGTGAAGGCACCTGAGGACCTGTGTGCACTCATCCAGGTGTGAGGATGAGCAGAAGATTGCAAGAGCTTTGGTTCAACTGAGAAGTACATGGGACCTGGGAGCAGCAAGGAGCAGCAGTAGGAGGGGCAGCTTGCCAGTATGGAAAGCATCTTTCATTTGAACAGCTGTCTTTCCCAGGTTTGCCTTGGATGGGGGTCATGTCTGAGGTTTGCACTCACAGCAGCAGAGATCTGCTTCACAGAATGGAGAGAAGAATTGCCCTCAGTGGGAACCACTGTGAAGACAGAAATAGGAATGACAAAGTTTAATTGTTAACATTGCAAGAAAGAAGTAATGGCTGTCTCTCAGCAGTAGAAATTAACCAACATCTCATAAAAGTCTACACTTGCCAGCAGTTGTCCAAGGAACCATTGCCTGCATGGTTTTTGTGGGATGCTTATGTCTGTCACCAACGTCATCATATGATGAACTTGGAAGGCCAGTAAATGGCCCTCACCTTTGGGACCCTCGGTGCTGACAGGATGTGGTTCAAGGACTATATCACTTCAGTCCTACCCTTCATAGATCATCAGTTCAGGGCCAGTGACTTGAAGGCAAAATTTTGCCCCTTGACAAATGACATTTGATTTGTTTTCCTTTCTTTCCACAGTTTTGCACCCAAACTGAAGAACTCTTTGCCTGCTGTGACTGTTGGAAGACTAATACATTGCAGAATTCTTTGTGAGGATTTACTGTGTTCAGGAAAGTGAATATGGGCATCCCTGCGTGCAGGGAATGGTGGTCTCCCAGCAAGGTCAGGAGGAATGAACATGAATGGGCAGATCAAGGAAGATGAAAGTGCTAAATGACAGGAGACATGAGCTGTGAGTTGCTGGCTGTATCCCATATTTCTTAGACTAGGTCAGGAGATTTATCACATTTTTAATATATTTATTATCCCATTTATTTTATAATAACATTTTATTTATTTATTTCAGCTGACAAGAATTTGTCCAATTCTGAGTATCCCATAAAAATCCAAAAGCTTTATTTTCTAAGGAGGGGTGTGTGTGTGTCTAAATAGCAACTTTTAATTCTGAGCCAGACTACTCTGCCCTCAATGTTAGATTGCAAACAGCTTCATCACCCTCCACTCCTTAGAAGTCTCCAAGTACCACTGAGCTTGTGATTCCCACGAGGAAGAAATCAGCAGAGCTGCCTCTGAGAAGGCTTTTCTCAAACAGTTTTTTCCAGGTAAAATGCACTGAAGTATTCAGGCTTCCTCAGGAGGTGTGACAGGTCTCTGGGATTGGGTGTGGAAAAGTGCCTTTTTGTGATAAAGCTAATTTTGACTGTCCTGGTGGGATTAAAAAGCTGACAGACAAGGTCAAGTAGTAGGTCCTGGGTTCAGTCTAAGCAGCAGGGAAGAAACACCATTCAGGATGGAAGGAAATTTGTCATGTTAAATGAAGGATTCTATTTAGGGAGAGCTTTCCTTGTTATTAGAATAACATTTACAGACTCCACTTTAATGCATGGGAAACTGCTAGGCTCTGAAAAATGAAGCAGTATTTTTCACCTTTGACAATGTTACAAAAATGGCCACACAAAGAAAATCTCTCCATAACTTCTCAGTGGCCATGGTTGAGCTTTGGTATTTTCTGTAGTCTTAACAATATATGATTTATGTCAATTCTAACACACAAAGCACTATCTTCAGGTTGTCTCAGATTCCTTTTACTGTATTATTGTAATTCCATGTTAATGGGTGTAGATAGGTAGATAGATAGTGTTTCATAATGAATGTAGATAGATAGTATTTGTCAATTTATGAGACCAGAAATTTATTAATTATTTCCAGTAGCTACCAATGACCTTGAGGAGAGAAAGATCCTAAAATCTGAAAAAAGGAGAACACGACAGATCTGCATCACAGATATCGGTCCTGCTCTGATGCAACACATTCAGTTACTGGTGTTATCATATATGTTAGTAGTTATTTACAGTCTAGTTAGTCAATATTTCACCTGAAGTTCCTTCACATTGAATTTCACAGGCAAAGCTGTCCACATGAAATGCTATTTGTGTACGTTGTAGATTTATATACCTTTCACTTCCTTGCTCTTTTATTAACCAGAAGGTACAAAGACTTATAAACCCAAGAAGTTGAGAATAAAATCAATGGAAACAGATCTTGTTTCCAACTGACCATTTCTTAATTGCTCTGGCAGGAAAATGGCTGGATAAATGAGAACATGTTCCAAAGTACTAAAGTGACAAGACATATTATTTCTGGAGACAAATATTTATTCTAGTTGATCTGTTACTTTCAACTTCAGTGCTTGATTGGAGCCCCTGATAACTCATGTTGGGATAGAACAAGTAGCCCGAAGTTAATAATTTTTCTTTCTGCTAATCTTTCTATTTAAAAGAATAGCAGACACTTGACATTTTCCATCACAACTTGCAGTATCAGATCGGAAAAGGATTAAGTCTGTACAGTGATATTATGAAAACACAGTAAAGACAGCCTGGAAGAGAAATTAAGTATAAATGTCTTGGGAAATATAAAAATAGATTTCAGCAAGATAAACAATAATAGTATTTTGGAGGATGAGTGGTTTCCTGAGTAAAGCATTAACCTTTCACCTTCAGGATATCAATAAACAGTGGGATCCTATGACAAGGATTGATTCAAACAACTTGTCTTCCTCCTTTTCTAGCCCAAATGGTTGCTATGCTGCATATCTCTGAAACAAGAGAGCTCCTCAAAATTAGTGCCCTGGCAAAAAACCACCAGGCACTTCAGAGCAGGGTTGAAGGTGAATCATGTTATTATTGGCTTTAATTAGCACTTCCACAAGCTGCAGTGTTCTTTACCTGCAGCTGGATTGCACTTGGAAAGGTGTGAAAGCCCTATTGCCTTTGTAAACATCAAAGAGATAAATTTCTAATCTGATCTTTTTAACCAAGATCTCCTGCTGATCAGAGAAAGTGAGGGCAAACATCTCTCTAAAAAGAAGAATGAAGTGACTCTGGAATATGAGATTTATTATTTATTATTCTAGATTGATATGTATTTATTATTTAGTTTGTTAGTTCTCTGGGACTTATGCCTATCCTTTTGCACCTAGCTCGCAGTTGGTGCTCATATAAATAAGTCATTATTGTTAATATTTGATAAGGGTAGCTGAAAGATCACTGTAAGCAGTGATCAATGAGACTTCTTGATTCTGCTTTGGCTTTCACCGCTTTTACACCAACGGAATTCTACCTCATTCTTTGGGATTTCTCCTTGCAGCAGAGAGGCAAGGTGAAGATCAAGACATTTCTGTCTAAATGGTCTGGGGAGCAATTAATAAATACAGGCTTTTTAAGCTCCTGTGCACGTGGTATGATACGAAAATATAACTGATTAAAGGATCGATACACAGCAAATCGAAATTGAAATACATTGCTTATGTTTCACCATGGTAAATGCTGCTTTACACCAGCTGAAAGTCTTTCTAGATGTTGTTGATGGATTCACCACTACAAAAATTACCTCCTGGGATGCTCTTTTACTGAGATGCTTTGTGCAGTCTTCTGTATAACCAAAACCGAATAAGCTGATTGGAAAGTGAAATGAGCACTAGAAATCATTATTGTCCAAGACCTGAGTAGGATAAGCAGTTTTAGGGTCTGAGCCATCTAGGAGTCCCCCTGGCATTTGAAGAGCCCTGGTGATGCTGACTGGCTGACACATGTAGTCATTTGGGAAAGCAAGAGGGAATTTTAAAAGAAGTTCTCAGCTCAAAGCAGTCTCTCTGACTTGCTGCACAATGCCAGAGCCATTTACAGATACATTTTAGCCAACTCCAACACCATTTTACCTGTTTTCCCTCCCATATCTTCCCATCTATCATCCATCAACCATCTAACATCCTGTCCAAGTAGTGGATCCTTTTGCCCAGACAGAAGATGAACGCAGCCCAATTTATTCTTTCTCTGGTGACAGTCAGCCTGTACAAAGGGATTAATTATCTGGAACAAAAAGCCACCATCTCCAAACACTGCTCTCTGTCAACATCATTTTATGTAGAGGGTCTCTGGGATTTCCTTTAAGATGAAGAGCAGGAGGCATCTAAGGTGTTGTTTGGGTCCCAGCTGAGCAGCCCACGACAAATGAAAGGCTGTGCTGTGTCCTAATCCTTTTGTGCCTTAGTGCCTTTGAGCTTAGTCTGTTTTTTATTCTGAACAAAGCCTGTATTTCTCATTTGTCTCCTCTATTTCAGGAGACATGCTCAGAACCCTTCGGATTTGTAACCTGGCCAGGGAGACTGGAAAGTTTCCTCGAAGAGAAGATCCTCTCTGCTTTCTTTCACTGCCCTTAGTTTGGTGTGTATTTAATTAGAGATGGAGAAATTGTAAAAGCATCTAACATAATGTGGGCAAAGGCCAAAACCACAGATAGTAACATAGGCTTTTATAAATTACTTGTCTCAAAATGAATTCCAAAAAACAAATAAATATTCGTGGCCTTTGTGATCCAACAGGACTCTTCCTAGACAATTTTTGGAGGCTTTTCAGCAAAACTGCTTTGAACACTGAGTGTAAGGTGACCTGCAAAGCAGAAGGAAAGAGAAGAAGAGAAGATCCAGTTCATGGTAGGTCTGCTCCCTCTGGCTGAAGACATTTTGACCAGACTTTAATTGTGTCTGTCACTTTGAGGGGTATTACCTTTCTTATCAAATATAGAAGACTAAAAATGGAGTGGTCCCACCTTCCTGATGCACTCCAGAACTGCACAGTGCAGAAAAAGCAACTAACCTCCATACCAGTGGAGTTACTCAGGCTCCATGTCATGTAAACTCCACCTTGGAATCTACTTTCACCGTCTCATTTAGGAAGTTGTCTATCTAGCATCAATACATATTGCTTACACTGGCTCTCCTGGGCTTTTCTGAGCACTATGCAGCCAAGGGAGAGATAAAGTTGCCAGTTGTTTGATAAAGTCTTTTGCAATCAGAGGAGAAAATATGCATTTGGAAACTTAAGTCTCTGGGCTGTTCACCCAGTTTGCCTGTAGCAAATCCCTAGAGCTAGCAAAACCTTTATTTTCCATTTCCTTATTCAATTTACCTCTTCTGTAGATACACTGAGCCTGGGAATCCTATGGACTTTGTTTTTCTATGCACACACAAAATGCACCAGTCACCAAGTATCACTCCCAATTAAGTGAAAAAGATTTTTCATGTCTGTGAAAAATAATTTTTTTCCTCTTTGGTCTTCTCTTGCTCTTTTTTCCCCCCTACTTTTCCCCTCCTGAGTTTCCAATGATCCTTGCACTTGATTGACATTTGCAGGACTGAAACTCAGACTTTAATGAATTCGTCAAGAGGAATTTCAACATTTTTTGACATAGAAGATTTCATACATACGACAAATGGATCAAAGAAAGAACACAGTGTGTATGTTTTAGTGCCTGGCTGTGCTTGGGAAATACATAATTTCCGTCAGTGCAGAGATGTAAGTCTCTGTCGAAAGGGTGAATACCAGCTATTTGTTCANGAATTTCACTAAAAGCAAAGAGAGTTTTGCAGAGATGTAAGTCTCTGTTGAAAGGGTGAATACCAGCTATTTGTTCATAAGCTATTGGATGTGAGAGAAGAAAGGCTCATTTTACGGGAAAACAACATGACACATCCTGCTTTGCAAGCCAGGCCATCACATGCATTTTACATGATAAGGAGAGACCCTGCAAACCAGTAGTTCAGGGAAAGATGCCCTCTGCTTCCTCAATCTATAATAACACCATTCAAAGTGAACAATCAGTGATGGGTGGTTTTACATTTAAAACTCACTCTCAGAGAGATGCATTATGCTGTACAAACCACGCACAAGGGTATTAAGTAGGTGTTTGCAGAACGCCTCAGCGAGTGCTGTGCGCCGCAAGCCTTCATCTCCTTTGTCAGACCTGACAGCTACGGCTAAAGGATGGTGCACGTGGAGCGGCCCATTGCTGTGCTCCTTCGAGTTACAGAAGTAGACAGCATTATAATGTGAACTCAAGTTGCAGAAGCAGTAGGATGCGGTGACTGATAACTCCAAAGAGGGTCCATATGGCAGGATGGCTGTACTTATAAATATTTCAAATGTCAATTCACAAGGCTACAATCATCCCAAGCTGTTTGTGTTATTCTGAATAATTTCTAGCAAACTACAACAAAATATTTGTCATACTAGAATAACACATATAAATTTAACTGCTATATACACCAAGCTTTTCTCCAGATAATATATTTTATTAGGTTAATAAAAACAACAGAGGCAGCATGGTTGTAGGGAATTTGTAAATAATTACCTATGAAAAACCATTCATGCATACCTATTCTGCTGAAGAGATTGTAGAAACTTCATGTGTTTTCCCCAGTGAGGACAGACTAGTGTGACAGTAAGCCAAGATCAAGGTAATCAGGGCCTGCTAAGGCGTTATTTAGTTTTATTTTCCTCCATTACCATTTGCACAAGTGCTTATTTTATTTTATTGGCTGCCATCAGCAATTACTAATGCGCAGCCATGCAGATGCTGTGACAGAATGCTGAGAATGTGGTGCTTTCAACATTGATGTCTTAGAAGCATATTGGCTATTTTGTGCAGCTCTAGCCCTGGGATGAGAGGAGCTGCACTGAGAGAGGGACAGTTCACAAAAGGTAATTTCCGCAGTGGCACTGGAGAGGGGAGGCAGAATCAACTGGAGCTTCCCAAAAGTGTTTGCTGCTCTCTTGCTGATAATGGGCTTATTTCATCCTCCCCAGCTATGATGCAGTCATGGAAAGGTTAAGCAATTTGTGATTGATTTACATAATTTAATACCCCCTCCCCTCAGTTGGAAAATGAAAATAGAAGAGGATTTTTGGAGTCATATGGCATCCATGGCATTCTAAAACAGGCTTTAAACAATTTTTACCTTTCAGTTGCTTATTATATCCTCTAAACTGCTGACACTTTTATAAGAATTTCAGTACTATTCCAGGAAGGGAAATGACAGAATTGTACATGTAGCCAGCAAAATTCAGACTCATTCATGTGATAATCCTTCCTGTGCAGCCCTGCATATAATCCTAGTAATTCTGGACAAAGAGGAAGGTATTTATGTCTTGTCAAGCTTCCAAGGCTATTTTCCTGTCTTCTGACAACTGAGGGGGTCAAACAGTCATTGACTTACAAATGTGGAACAATATATTACAGCAAGAAAAATATTGCTCCTCACCATGCTGAGGGTAAAGAAGTTAAACTGTCCACAATTCTGAATACAGTTTAATATTTGCAGTGTCTTGCATACTGAGTGTGGGACCTGCTATATATTCTCATCCTCTGAATTACCCTCAGTTGTCCCCACATGTGCCAATATGGCTTAACCCTCAATTTGTGAGTGGGCCTGAACCTTGGTTCAAAAGTGAAGCAGAGGCACCGTGCAGCACCGCAGCCTTCCTCCATCCAAAACCTTAAAACACAGTAAGCAGAGCTGTCAGGTACCCCAGTGCTTCACATGGAAGAGCTGCAGGACCATGTGAGGTAAAAGACATACTCTTGACAGGAAACCCTTGTGCAAAGCAAGAAGAAAACAGATGAGAAACAGCAGCCTCATGGCAAGGTGAAACTGCCATCCTGAGTAAAAGGGCTCCAGTGCCAGACGTAGGGGAGTGCAGAGGAACCTGGAGCGGCATGGTTAGCTAGGGACACTGTAGAAGTAATCCCAGCCTGCTAGTTTTCCTAGTTACTCAAGGCTTCTTTGTGCAATGTTTGGAAGAGACCAGAGGTCCTGTTAAGAAAGTGTGCTGTTACTCTTCCTGTGATGTACAAGTGTTCACAGAATGAACAGCATATGTTTAGCTTCACCAAGGTGCAGCAGAACAGCATGTAAAGCGCACAGAATATTTGGGAATGAATGTTTTGGGATGAACTTCTCAACCCTGACCCGCATCCTGAATGAAAGATAAAGACTGGGAGAAAACGTACCCTGTGAAATGTCTGGTAGATTCTATCATGTTTTCAGTGGCAAGGACTGTGAAGCATACAACAGATTGCCTGACAAGATTGTGTAGTCTCCAGCAGAGGATGTCTCTAAGGATAGACGAGACAAACAGCTATTAGGAGTGGTTGAGGTGCAATTATCCCTGCCTTGAGGCAGAGGGATGCACTAGGTGAGTTTTACCAGTCTGTTCTCTGCATTTGTGACAAGAATTTGAAGAACTGCAATCCAAGCCCAGAGCTGTTATTTCCACCTGTCAGATGGGAGCATCAGCCAGGATTTCAATGTTATACAAAATGCGTATGGGGTATAACAACTATGTAAATGTCACAAATACATCAAATGTGGCAGCAACATGAAAAGATTACACTGATGTAGCAGCAAAAGATGGCTTCAGAAGGCTGACCTGGCTCTAGCAATGAAAGCTGAATGATTTCCCACACAAGCACTGTTAATAGTCATGAATCTTCTCACTCTACTACCTTTGCCTTTTTTGGGGGATTAGGGTTTGCATCTCTAGGGTAGTTAAAATCTCACATATCCATTTGGGAAGAATACCGTTTAATAATCCAAGGTTGTGATGGTGATTTTTTTCTGAGTGTGAGAAGATGTATTCAGCATACTGCATCATAGTGCCTATTCTTTTCTTCTCCAGAGATGGTACAGAAAGAAAATTATGATACTGAAAGTAAACATCACCTCTTCCTGAGGGATCTTTTTCTAGTCAAAAGTATCTGAAAACATTCACAGCTGTAAAGTGAATTTCTTTACCAGTCTACCAGCCATTATAAATATCCATATGCTAAGGCTGGGACTGAAAAGCCAGGCAAGATCTAGGCACATGAAGCATGAGGAACAGTTAAATACAGAGATCCCAGAAAAGCCACGGTGGGACAGTGTGACAGGAGCACATATGTTGTGTATATACCCTCCCTGTGAGATCTGGAAAAGCCTCCATACGCCAGGAGATGTCAGTTTGCTACAGGGACACAGCCTCTGGTGCTTGTATTTGGAGTTGCAAGTTTTCTGAACAAGTGCTGAACTCAAATCACTCAGAGAGAGGAGAGCTAGAACTGTTCCACTCTCTTTTTGTGAGAGACACTGCAACATCTATTGTTGCATTTGGAGACAATGATATTCCCAGCCCACCAGACAGTCTGCCCCACACATTATGGTCTGTTCATGAGGGCCATCATCACCTTTTCATTGACTTCACTGGCTCCTCTGACTGGCTCCTGAGACTGCGGGGACTGTAGAATGTTTTGACTATGTATATTAGAGGAAATAATAGGTGTACTAAAGTGGTCCGAGGGTAGGAACAAACTTTTCTTACTGGTGGAACTTTGATTGACATTGTGTGTGCACATGCCAGATAATAAGTCAAACATTTGTTGTCATACCTTTAAATCACAGAATCACAGAATATTCTGAGTTGGAAGGGACCCACAAGGATCATTGAGTCCAACTCTTAAATGGCACCACTGCCTCCCTGGAGGGAATTGAACCCACAGTCTCCTGCATGGGAGGCAGCGACTCTCACCACTGTACTAAAGTGGATTTTTAAATAGGTCAAGCAATTAAAATCAACTCACATGACTGTTTATAGGGATTGAAAGGTTCCTCCCCAAAACAACAAAGATCTTTATATATATGCATGCTATACTATATATATATATAAGCATATATATATATATATGCTTTACTGCAATAAACCATATGTTGTTTCTAGCAGGAGTCAATCATTCTTGCTTTCAAATTGAGAAACTTAAAATCTGCAGCCACTTACTTTCTAAAGTGCAGTAAATGTTCATTCTCAGAATCTAATGTATTATTAATACCATGAGAAAGATATCTTAATATATTTATAGACATATTCTGTACGTTTTGCTGGAACATATGGGAAAGAATAGATATTGTGCAGATCCCTGATCAATACTGATGATCATTACAGCCCTATACAACAGTATGGCACTAACTGCCAATGAATTCCAGCTTTTAATCTGTGCTGTTGAAGTATTCATAAATCTGTTTCACCTCCTAAATGCAGTGAAAAACTGAAGTCACAACCAGCAAGTCATTTGTGATTTATTCTTTTGGGCTTCCAACGATGAGATCAGCGTAATTATGATCTAAGGCAAGGTGGGTGACTAATAAATCTGTTACTGATTTACACATAGATCGTGGTGTTGCATTCCTAATTTGCAAAGAGAACAACCTGTAATTTTGTTCTTAATGGCATACTGTGGTTGTAGATGGAATATGATTCTTGCTACGATTTAATTCTCCATGGTATGTGTATTGTTGAGGCTAAATGCTGTGCAACACTGACAGAAGCCAGGTAAACAAAGAAAAGCCAGTTAGGATGTCCAGAACACTTGTAGGAGAGGAATATATATGGCAAGTTGTAAACAAGAGGCAGACTTATCTGTAGGGCTGTAGGCCCCAGTTAGTCTAGAAAAACAAGGTATACCAATAGAGATAAGGAGGTTATTGTCAGTAAGAAAGACAGGCAGGCAGGCAGCTCCTAATTCATAGAGTAGGAGGTGAAGAGCAAGAGAGACCCTTTACCAGATAAAGAAGGAATCTATCAGGTAACCTTATGAGGTAATAGTTATTTTAAGGAACTAAACAAGGAATGGCAAGTTTTCAGCAGTAACAGATATCATTGCACTTCTGAGGAAGCAGCAGGCTAAGTAAAGTGAGCTCCTCTCTTCATCAGCCTCTGTTATGAGTTAGCCAAGATGGGATCTCAAACCTCCTCAGGGCTGGAGAAGTCGTGTGTAGGTCATCCGTGCTTGTAGTTGTAAAGCTGCATGTACATCTAGCTTGTACAGGAAGACTTATCACTGAGAATCCACTTTAGTACAGTGGTAAGTGTCCCCACCTGGCGTGTGGGAGACCCGGGTTCGATTCCCGCCAGGGAGACAGTGTTAAGAGTTGGACTCAATGATCCTTGTGGGTCCCTTCCAACTCAGAATATTCAGTAATTCTGAATGGTTTTATGGAATTTCCCTGAAATAACTGTACCTTCTCTTGCAACCACCGGAGCAGCTCATTTCACTTGCACCACAGCAGTGTTAGTGTTAATCTGGGCTGACAGAAGAGCTGGTACTTCTCTCTTTAGTTGATCCTTCCTCAGAGAGTGTCCCCACCTCTCATGCGGGAGACCAGGGGTTCAATTCTTGCCAGGGAGGCAGTGGTACTGTTTAAGATCCTTGTGGGTCCCTTCCAACTCAGAATGTTCTGTGATTCTGTGATTCTGTGAATGCTCAAGACAGCAACAATGCAATGAAGGCAGATTTCTGAGGGTTGAAAAGCCCAGAATTATGGAACATCACAAAGACCTCTCAGGCCCATCAGGGTCTGCTTTTTAGGTAGGTGCAGTAAGTGGAGTCAACTGCAAAAAACACCTGAAATCCAAAATTTTGTCAATTCCAGATCATCAGATTTATCAATAGCAGTGATATTCATGTCTACTTGCAATACCTTGTTTCATGCATGCCAGGAGGAGAGAAAGGACTCTCTAAATGTCCCAGTGTATAGGAATGTGAGTGTTGGGACACTTAGAGTCACTGGTTGTCCCAGCACTCCTATTTCAAGATGGTTAAGAAATAGCCCTTTAGAAGATACATGCACACAACAGAGCTACATTTGTCAAAGACATGTTTCCTCTCGTGCCAGATGCTGAATCCTACTTTAGACCAACTCTATATCCCAGACTTCCTAAAACTGCAGCCAAAGCAGTGTGCATTTCTATGGGATCGTTGATGTAAGGAGAAGCATATAATTTCTAATAGCATAGGCCTTTCTGGCCTTCAGTATACTTAAGGAACATTCTCCAACTGAAGAGCTCCTGGGTGGTCTGCAGAATAAAAAAGAGAACCTTGGTGCTTCCCCTGGGGACTCTGCCACAACCTTGTGTATTGTAGTATTTTTGTTCTAGTTGTCTCGAATCACAACAACCACAACAATCAAAGTATCATATTTAGGAAAGGTGAAAAGGTTATGGTTAAAATAGGAATACTTGAACACAAACCTGCATTGAAACTATTTATAAGATTGTCCAACTCAAAATAAAATCAAGACTCAGAACTGATCGCAACTGGATGATCATCTGTAGCACAAATTCCATGGTGCTGGCTGACACTGTTTGGTGATGTCCTCTGAGGAGAACTTTGAGTCTGAAATTCAATCAGGATTGGAGTGTATAACATTCAAGGTCTACACAGGCACAAGCTTCAGAAAGGCTTGAAAATGTGCAAGTCTGTTCAGCAGAAAAGTCATCTGCTACGGCATGTTTCATAAAGTACAGCTTCCCAACAACGTGACTGGAGCTGCTCTGGGAGGGCTGGAGATTCACCAGGCGACTGTTCTTACGCTTCTTGAACTTTGGAGGTCCTGCTTCTCCTCAGGCAAGGTCAGGCAATCCACAGGATTTTGTATGTCAGAACTGAGGCAGCTTGCAACCTGGACATACCATTATGGAAAAGCAATGGAGAGAAGATGACCTTGGAATTAATTAAGCAAACAAAGAGTCTTTATGTTGCCAGCCTCAAGCATTTACTTGCCGTTACTCACCTTCAGAGTATGAAAGGGGCTTAAACATGACATTGGAATATACTCACTGGTGGATTTTCTTTCATTTGCTCATTCCTACTTTTTATTTGGGTTGTTACTGAGATTTTTGGCTTGTGTGCTGAAGTCATGCCTTGTCTGACTCTCCTCCACTGGCCACACACAAGTAAAACCACAGTGGCCTTGGGCTGCAACTTAAAAGGAGAAAGAATTTCCAGTACTGCTTGAGAATCAAGGATTTGGGTTGTCACTGAACTTTACCAGGTCACATTTCCCCTTGTTCCCATCACTGACAAACTCTTCAGCCCCTACCACCTTGCCCAGAAATATCATCCCTTTTACCTCACTCATTCTTTGCAGGGAAAGGCCCTTGCAGTGCATAAACTTCTTTATATCCCCTACCAGAAACTATGGGAACCCAAGAAAGGTGACCTGTGGTTTATTGCCAGGCATGTCATGGAGGTGGCAGTTTTCAAGGATTATAGGACACTCTTCAAAGACATGGAAAAAATACATGGCAGAACTGAGAACTAAGTGTGATGGCTCTCCTGAGCTCTATTTCCCACCCACTCAGTCATATTGCCATTACCTTGCAGGGCCTACAAATGCTCAGTTGCTGTGAGCGACTAGAAATTAAGACCTATTTTGATTTCAGCACAGTCTGGGTAAATCTCAGTGATATGGGACTTCCTACACTGTGCTTATCACACTCAAATGAATCCAGCAGACATAACATCATATTTTGCCCAGTATTTAAAGTTCATGAGGCAATTTTCTTGAGCTGGTCCCTGTATTACATAGTGAGGGGAAAACTGATCAGCTACATATTCAATCAACAAGCAGTTCCTAATCATCTCTTCTGGAAGATAAAACAAATGGAGGCAAATAGACAAATGCTATCTCCAGCATACAGACAGAATAACTTATTTATATGCTGGGACATTTCTTAAGAGCATGGAAACACTGAATACGTATTCTCCTTCTTTTAAGGCGCAGAAAAACTAGGAAATGTACATGCATAGAATATCTGAATTGTCTGAACCTCTCCTCAGTCCCTCACTCTTTGCTATAAATTTTATGACCATGATACACCATTCCAGGCTGTGTTGACTTTTACAATATTGATTCCAGACCACATTTTTAAGAATTATTCTATGGCCCCAAAATACAATTCTCTATGCATCAAACTCCACAGAATTAAGGAATAATACAGTTATTTAGATTGGAAAGACCTTTGAAATCACCAAGTCCTACTGCTGAGCACTGCCAAGGCCACCACTCTACCAAGTCCCTAAGCACCACATCTACACATTTTTAAATGCCTCCAGGGATGGTGACTCCACCACTTCCCTGGATAATTTGTTCCAATGCTTGTACACCCTCTCGGTGAAGATAGTTCTCATAAGGTCCAATCTAAACTTCCCCTGATGCAACTTGAGACCATTTCCTTGTCCTATCACTTGTTACTTGGGAGAAGAGACAAATGCTTCCTTTCAGGTACTTGTACAAAACAGTAAGGTCTCCTCTGAACCTCCTTGTCTTGAGGCTAAACAAACGCAGATCCCTCAGCTGTTCCTCATAGCACTTACTCTCTAAACCGCTCACCAGCTCTGTTGTCCTTCCCTGGACATGCTCCAGCTCCTCAATGTCTTTCTTGTAGTGAGGGCCCCAGAACTGGATGCAACACTCAAGGTGTGGTCTCACCAGTGCCCAGTACAGAGTGAAAATCACATCCCCGGTAGTGCTGTCCACCCTATTGCTTATACAGGCCAGGATGCCATTGGCCTTCTTGGCCCCCTGGGCACACTGCAGGCTCGTGTTCAGCTGCTGTTCATCAGCACCCTCAGGTCCTTTTTTAAACTGGACAGTTTTCCAGCCCAAATCTTCAGGAACTGCATGGGGCTGTTGTGACACCCAAGTGCAGGACCCGGCATTTCCTCTAGTTGAACCTCAACCTCAGCCCATCTATCCAGCCTGTCCAGGTCCCTCTGCAGAGCCTTCCTACCCTCCAGCTGATCAACACTCCCACCCAGCTTGGTGTCACTTGGGAACTTGCTGAGGGTGCCCTCAGTTTCCTCATCAAGATCATTGATGAAGTTATTAAGCAGGACTGGCCTTAGTACTGAGCCCTGGGGAACACTACTACTCTTATGACTGAAGACTGAGGCAAAGAAGGCTGTAAGTACCTTAGCCTTCTCCTCCTATTTTTTAATGTTTTTACTCTTTCTGTCCATATCCAGTAACAGGAGATTCTCCTTAGCCTCTCTTTTACTGTGAATGTATTTGTAGAAAAATTTGTATTGTCTTTTATAGCAATCAACAGCTTAAGGCAGCCTTTCCAGAGAGCAAAGGCGTTCTCTCAGTCCTGACTTGTATCCTAGCCTACATGTCACACACACAGGTTCACACAGGTTACTCTGAGTTAGAAGAGACCCTCAGGATCATCTAGTCCAACTCCCCACCAACTAGACCATGTCACTGAGCTCCAAATTGAGTCTTCTCTTAAACACCTCCAGGGATGGCGGCTCCACCACCTCCCTGGGCAGACCATTCCAATGAGAGATCACTCTCTCTGTGCATTTTCTGCCTATCCACTGGGCCAAGACCAGCTGGAGCTACAGTCCCTTCCTTCATGAGTCAATATCCAACACTTTTACAATTTTTCTGTATGTTTCTTCATCAGCTTTTCTTTTTCCTTTAGAAATTCATCATCCTATGCTTTGAGTGGCAAGGGCTGACAGTGGAGGGAAGGCCTTATGAATGAGGGTCTGGCTTGAAGTCCAGTCCTGGTCCCAGTTCCCAGCTGCGCTGCTGGCTATGAGTCTTCTGCACTGTGCCAGGTCCTTTTCAATGACCCTTAGCTCCAAGTCAGCCAAGCACTCAAAGGTAGGTTGAGCAAAGGCTAACACATATGGGATCAATCATGTGCTTATTCTGCCACTGAACAGGGCTGAGGGCTATGTTGCTTGTCTGGGCTGCACCCCTGTATCTGCCTACCAACCTGTGGTAGAAAGAACTCCTGGAGCAGAAAGCATCAGATCTCAAAGGAAGTTACAGACTTCGATCTTGCCTGTAGGATTCACTAAAAAAATGCCACATAATTAGAACTTCATCATATGTCATTTAAGAGAGGCATGTTTTCACTCTCATTTTGTTGACAGACTGCCTTTCTAAAAAAACTGAAGGGTTTTCTGTCACTGTCTTTTATTTCTTCTCTTTGTGGTAAATGTAACTGTAAACAATTAATAATTCCAATTAGCAGGGGGTTTTGGTAACTCCGACAGCTGCCTTTTCACAGGTTATCCTAGACTCCTGCAGGGGCCAATCAGATCATATAAATGTGCATATTAACAAAGGTTCATTAAGCGACTCTGTCTTTCTGAGCCTCCGGAAAGAAAAGCAAAGAAGAGACGAGTCTTAGAAGTAAATGCACTGTGTTCTTCACTAAATTTGACATCATACAGAAATCAGCAGGTTTTTAATAACCTACATTTAAGATGCAAATGTATCTATTTGATAGGAAAATCTAATGTATGAATAAAGATTCCAGATTGTTTTATTACTTCTTGAACACCGTTGGTATGGGATGAATTATCATGCTAACGGCCTCATAGAGGGAAAACCCTATGCCTGAAATGGAGACAATACTGAAGTTGCAATGTTTAGAAGGATAACATTACATGGAGGAAGGTTCATCTAGATTAGTTACTAATTAATGACCTCAGAGGTAACCTTACCAACTACCACACCTGTTAGAGAGGTGAATCCCACTAACAAGCTCCTAAGTGCAGTTTCCAATTACTAATCTTTTCAGCAGCTTTATCGTGTAAAAGAAATTATTTCAGGCCCCAGTTCCCATCACAGGGTCATCTTGTTTCACTTTCACTCTATGCTACAAAAGGATAGTCCTGTGGGCAGCCTCTGACAGCCAAGAGGCTATTTTAATATTGCCAGAGCTCAGCAAGACATTTACATTTGAAATGCAATGAATGCGGAGTGGCAGTTTGGCTCTCTTCCTCGTGTCATATCAGTTGCTAAAATTGTAGAATAATTGCTCTTACCCCATGGATTAAGCAAGGAGTGAATTGTCTCAGACTGTCCCGGCTCTGATGTTAAGACTGTGGGGACAGACCAAATCTTTTATTAAAGTAACAGACATAGCTGGGACAAAGGATAAGATGTTATGCAAGCCTTTGGGAAAGATTAAAGATCCTGAAGTTTGCTCAATCTTCCCAGCCATATAAAGATATATAAAAATACTAGTTCTCCCTATGAAATTCACCTCTAAACCACCATGGCTGGTGTTACACCACTGTGTGACTCTACTGAAGTGCAGTAAAGCTGCAAGGGGGCAGATAGGAGAGAGAAATGGGCTATGGCCCTGTGGCCACATGGTTGCTTGGTAATCCGCGGCTGTGTCTTGTTTCACTGATTAGTGTGTAATAGCTGTGTACGCTGACTCACATTGGGATGTCTTTTCAAAGAGAGAGAAAGAACTGGGTTTAATTTAGCTGTACAGAGGGCCTGCATCTATTTTATCAGCCACTGAAGGATTATAATTGTTTCTAGATGACAGCAGGTCACATGCGTGCAGGCTTTTTAATTATAACTGAAATTTCTTTTTAACCTGGGGAAATAGTTTAATTTCAGAATTACTATTATTACTTTTTTGCTTCATTCCAATCTCCCCAACTCTTTTTTAATCTCCTACTTGCAATAGAAATCTTTCCCCTTTCCATGTGATGGACAGATTTTCTTTGTTCATATGTGTCACTGGTTTTTTATTCTGATTCATGCAACAATTACATAGTTACTTCGTTATGAAAACTGTGCTTTGGTTTTTAACCAGTCTCATCTACTCAAAATTAGTCAAATGCTCTTGTTTAAAATTCCCTCTGTATAAGGAAACATTGCTATCTAGATCTTTGCCTGTATTTAATTTCTTCTTGTCTCTGTGTTTATCTGATCAGATCTTGTACTGTACAATAAAAAATGCTCAAATCTTATGTCAGTGTGGGGCTTGCAGTGTTATTCCATGGCTTGAGATGTTCTGCTCTCTTCTGGACATCAGTCATAACTCATCTGCTCAATATAAACTTGTTACCATGTTTTTGCATTGTAAAAGATGTCAAAACAAAAGTGAAGAGGGTGACATTAAGAAGTACAAGATTGAGGGCCAGAAGAACACAAAGAAGAAAGTTAAAGAAAATGAATATTCTCTATGACTGGGCACCAGGATAGCCAGGCATAAGACTGATCTTTATCCATACCACTTCAAACATCTTCTCATGGAAGAGTCACCTTATGGAAAGTCTTCACCACCGGCAAGAACAAGGACTGGGCCAGCCAGCACAAAATGAAACCTGGAATGCCCCTGGGTGAGGAAATGGGCACTAAGGAGCATATTCCTATGGATCCAGTAACTTTTAAAAACAAATAGGTGAAAGGCAAATGGAAAATATATACAAAAACTCTGGAAAGTACAGAAAAAATGTATACATATGCGAATTTCCGTATTTTTAACAGACCCAAAAGGTCTGTTAAACCCTTCTAGGCAGCTGGAAAATCCTTATTAATCGTCTTCTGGCCAAGTTAAGTTTACATGAAAGACCAGCAGAAATAACTAATTTGAGACTCAAAAATTGGCCAAGAAAGTTATCGACAATTTGCAAGAGATTAAAAAAAAGGGTCCTGTTATCTTCTTCTTGGATCTTAAGTGTTCAAAAGTGATAGCTGCTCAAAAGAAGGATTCCAGGGAGCACTGACAAAAGCTCTCCTACGCTGATTCCCAGCCCACAGGTCCTGAACAAGTGAGAGATGTTGACGAGCAGATGTCAGTCATGACTGGAAGAGGGTCTCATGACCATCCTTACAGTAATCCTGTCAGATACACTTGTCTATCATATCAGGGTAGAGCTATTGACTGGGTGTCTTCTGTTTTCTTAGGCGGGAGCTGATTTGCAGGATGGGGACTGAATGAGATGACTCATACAGCAGGAACAACATCACACCACTGGCATTTGAAAACTCACTCTACGCTTTTTAGTACGTAAATCCTGAGTTGCAACTAGGAACAATTTCAGTGCAGGAGGGTCTGGTTGCAGACTCTGTGGCCTGAAAATGCAAGCCAAGAAATTATCTGGATTTCACATCAAGGACTTTTTAACAATTTTAACAACAATAAAAGCTGAAAACTATGCACAAAAGACTAAACATACCTCAGATAAGACAGAGAATTGGTTAGGCATGTGGATGAATCAGCAGACAGGACTTTGAAACCAGACCTTACCTTTGAGCTAAGCTCTTATCTTGAGGGTTTCAGAGTGAGCCTTTAAATGTGCAAATACAGAGTTTATTCCCTGCACCAGAGGTCACATATGTACTAGACCACACTTGTTTCATTGAATGACAGCAACTGAAAGCCAGCTTTGGAAAAATTTATCATCCACTCTAATACAACAGACTTTTGTCCTCAAGAAGAAGGATCCTAGGCCCAGGACTGTTAGTCCTTGACAATTTGTTTCCCTCCCTGGAGATAATGTACCACAGAGACTTGCTCAGGGACAGAATGATCTACTACATTCCTTGATCCCCTTGCCAGAGCAAAACATGGCAAACTGTGACTGGAACCTGAGCTAAGGAAAAGGAAAGGTGCTGCTGTCACTGCTAGCTCATCTCTGTTTCCACAGTGCTTTAGCCAAATCTGAAAAATATGCTCTCAAAAAGCATAAATTTGTCATCCTCAAAAGTGGATAATCTGGGAAATTAGATCACCACTGAGTAAAAATCAGGTGTGCCAGGGTGAGCACTTCACAGCTATTTAGTTGGCAGTGATCAACAAACTCCAAGGAAAACTTGAGGTGCAACTTTGTATGATGCTAAAGTACAATCCTCTTCAGTGTGTTGTTGAGCTGCAGTCAAGGGAATAATATTAAAATCTACAGGTATTAAATATGCAAGAGACTGGCTACCACAGCCCTGAAA
Source organism: Pitta sordida (assembly GCA_013390025.1). NCBI lineage: Eukaryota > Metazoa > Chordata > Aves > Passeriformes > Pittidae > Pitta > Pitta sordida. Next base: position 52,249 of record WEKX01001319.1, read on the forward strand.
TCCTTCAAAGAATAAAATGTGAATCAGGTGGAAGGACGGAGGAGGTAGAAGTGGTGTACCTTGATGATGTACCTTGAAATCTGCCTCAGAAATGAGAGTAGTGAACCATTTTCTTAAAGATGGTGGATATAACATGCTCTTACAACTGAAAATTATCTGCACTTCTTGTAGTGACCTTAAAGGAAGATAAACCCTCAACTTAATGACACAAATCAAAGGCCTAGGATCCATTTAGCCATCATATATTTTTATTTCCCTGTTCAGGCAAAAGGAGAGTGTTACCTGGCACATGGTCCTGCTAACACTTGGTAGCCAGAGGATAACAGTAAATGACCAGTCCCCAGTGTTCACCCTGCAAAGGCCAAGGTGAAAAAATGTCCATCGGGACTCTAGTCTAGCTTTATAGGAGAAAGTAATTAGCAAGTCAAGGGATTGTGTCTGCTCAGTATCATTATTGTATTCTGGCCTTTATGATGCATATGAACCGGCAGAAGCATAAGAGATGGTAGTGCACACAAGCAGGTTTTTCAGATAAGTTTCCTGAAGTTAGGATGTATGAGTATAGTGTTGTCTAAAGGTAGGAAAAAGCAGCAAGGATCCTGAGTTGGGGATTTACAATGAGTAGGAACTGACAACATTTTCTGAGTCTGAAGCTGGTTGGCAGCATAAAGTGAGCTAAGGGAAAGCTGAATGAGGCCTTTGAAATTTAAAGCAGTACCCTTTGGATGTACATCTAGCCTGGAGCAACTAGCTAAAACATAGCCATGTAGCCTGGGAAACTTCCTAATTGGATTTTGCCAGACAATTTTGTGGAGATTTCAGAGTTGCACACCTATGTCTACAGTGAATGGTTAAAATGGGCATTTGGAAGTATAGACATGAACCTTAAAACACTAATCAAAGCAAAAAAAAGAAAAAAAATCCTGTTATTCCACTAGGTGTTTTCCTCAATGGAAAGTGCTCATGTAGCTTTTGGCTATGAGGGTGGGATAAACTGGGATATGCTCTCCTGTTCTCACTGCTAACAGTTCAGAGCATAAGCTGCTGTTTTAAACCCATGAAAAATAACAAGAAGGAACTGAAATCTATTTTATAAAATGCTTCCACTGGGGTCATTGGCATTTGCCGTGAGTAAAGTTAAAAAATAAATTTTGGAAACCTAGTGAAGTAGCGTGGGTCAAGTAATGTAAACAGTGTGTGGGAGCACAAATCTCTCTGGCTGACATACCCATGTCATGTGGAGAAGTGTGTGCCCAAGATAACAAAAATCTGCCATCTATTTTAGTGTAACAGTTCTAGGTGGGAGGGCCTGTTAATCAGATCCCAGTGAGTGTGTATGGGCTACAATATGGTGTTACCTCAAAACAAGACTTGCACTTTTCCGTCATCAGCCTGCTTTGCTCTCCAACACGCATGAGCTGCATCTGATCATATAAAAATCACCTTTTAGAATGTCTTCTGTACTGACTGTGTAATGAAATGTTTATCTGTGAGTATCAAATTGGAAGGGAAAATGTCAACCTTGTAATGAACTTCACTCCACCATCTGCAGAACAGGTCAAATAATAGGAAAAACCCAATAATTTTCATCCTTCTGCAGGACAAAAAAGAGTGCTTTCAGTGTGCATTATTTTCAAGGATTGATGTTATGGTGGCTTGAGCAGGAGAAAATGCACTACTACATTATCACTTCAAGAGAAGGGCAGACTGGAAATATAATCAGGGAATTTAAACAAAAGGGAAAGAAAATGGCAAAATTCTGGGGACAGAAAGGTGCATCAACACCAGTAACTCTCCCATGGACTAATAAAAGAACTGCTGAAGAGGTTCAGGTAGATTTGGATTTTCCTTTGTTGTTTATTGATCTCCAATGAATAGTAATTTGCAATTCTACCCCTTGATTCTTACTGCTTTGAGACGCAGGTGATCTGTGATTCTGTGATTCTGTGATTCCATCACAGGCATTGAGATTTTTATGAGTTATTGTTAATTAAGATAGCTGTTTTAAATTGGTGAATGCCTACAGTGGAACTGAAAAACTTACAATGGAAATGCTGAGCATCTCAGAAGAGCCATCCATTCAACTGGTTCAGCAAGAACAAGAAACGTCTTGACTAAGAGTAGAGCTAAATTCTGCATAAAATAACATCTTAGATATTCCTTCAAAAATTTTCTCCTGAGGAGCTATTTGTTTCTATTCACTATTCAGAACTAAATATATAGAAAGGTTTCCATAGACATTGTCAGTATCTGATTTTTTGTTTGAAGAATATTTATTTATTTATTTTTGTATTCAAAAAGGGCTAAAGCACTGGAATGGGTCTGCAGGTAGAGACATAGACTAACATCCAAAGCAATCAACTGAACAAGTGTTAATATTGCAATCAAGTATTTGGATGGAACATGCCTTTGGGATCCTCCTCTGTTCTGTTGCGACTGAACATGTCAGGAAATGCTGTATCTGTTTTAAACAGGAGGAAGTCCTGTCCTAGCCATGTATCAGCACCCTTTTTTTCTTTTTTTTTTCTTTTTCTTTTATCCCTCCGTATTCTTTCCCATGAACTTTCTGCACAATGTCCCTCCTTCCCCATTTGCCCTCACATTTTCCTTCTTTTTCTATACTGCATGGGCATCACCAGTAATAAAGAATACAGATCTCTTTTCTAAGCTTTCTTCCACAGTAGTGTCCTGCTGTGAGCTGAAACAAATTGTAGGGAAATTCTTCTCAGCCATTAGAACCATAACAGTGCTCAGTTATTCCGTGGTGGAATTCTGGAAGATAAAAGAATGGACTATGGTCAGGGGAGCTGGGCTCTTCAAATACTTTACCTTCCAAACTCTCACGAGTCTTTTATGAGCACACATTGACTGAATTAAAAAAATCAATAATCCCAAGGTAAATAAAAGGTGTACTCTTGACATTGGAGAATCCATCCTAATTTTCAAGTCTCTCTTCCCACCTGTATTAGTATAGAAGTTTGCCAGTTGTAAATTACTTTTTTTTTAGTCACAGGCAAAATTAAACTATATTTTTCTCTGCTCCTTTGTTCTCAGAAATGTAAGGAGTATTTTCAGCTAAAGCTTTCAAAAAAAAAAAAAAAATCAGCCTACGGGCACTTCTGGCAAGAGAAATTGCAATGAAACAAGTTCAACTTGTTTCCTCTGAAAGCTAGAGAAAAAGGTCACTTAATGGAATTTTTTACGCAGCCTTAATTGTAGGCAGTGATGATGACCCAAATGCAAAGCAAGTGCCTAAAGTTCATATTCTTTGGTTATCAATTAATACACACTTAATAGGCACTGTTTTGGTGTTCTGTGCTACAGCAAAGTAATTGCTTAAGTGTTCAAGAATAATTGATATGGGAATTAAGGTATGAAGTTAGTTCTGGGTTCAATTCAACTTACAAAGTGTCATGGGGAGAGGCCTTTTGTTCTGTTGTAAAACTTTTCTCCTTTTTTACTGGAACAGACAATAGGTGTCTCTTCTTATCTCCCTTTCCCTCCCCTGAAAGGAATGTGAGGAATGTGGCCACGGGATGGGCTTTCTCCTTTTCACTTGACAAACAATGGAGGATCCTGTATCTGATCTCCTCTTCCTGGCAAGGCATATGGCATGGGGAGGGGTCTTTCTCCTTTCTACCGGACAAACAATGGAGGATTCCTTTTCTTATCTTCCCCTCTGGGAAAGGCATGTGACCAGGGGAAGGACCTGAGGGCCAGGGCAGGCTGNTGCTTCTTCCCCCTTCTTTATTCATTTGCTAAAGTCAGTGATTGCAAAGATTAGTGTTCCCTTAAGGAATTGCTGGAGAATTATAGTTTCTGTCCTTGTTTAGAGTATAAAGCTGTGATGCAAATAGAAGCACTAGCAATACGTCCAACATAGCTGCCAGGTCATCCAAATTTAATAGCAGTGGGCTATTAAATAATAACAGAGGGCTTTCTATCTTATCTGTTGGTTATTTCCAAGATACCTTTTGGGCCACAGACAGGGTACAGAGGGCCATAGTAGTTAAATGCTGACACTCACTTAAAGAGTTGGGTAGAGAAGACAACCTCTTTGCTGTATGACAGGAGTTTGTAAATCTAGAAGCAATTCTAGAGAAGAGAGTTCAAAACTACTCTTTGGGAAAGATGTAAACTTGAAACTGTCCCCTGGGTAGAATTTTCTTTAGTATATAATCCTGCTTGTCTTGGGGGGAGAAATGTTTTGAGGCGCTCCCTATAACACTGCTCTAGGTTCACTTAAGTTTAGTTAAAAATTACANTAAATGTTTTGAGGCTCTCCCTATAACACTAGGTTCACTTAAGTTTAGTTAAAAATTACATCCTCAGAGGCAAACTTATATGATAGCACAATCATCGCAGAAGGATAAACCCCTTCTTTCCTACCATTATCAATCAAGGCTGGTGTAAATCAAGGTTTTGCTATGAAATGGGAAATGCTTTCACTCCAATATTTGTTAATGTAGTGACCTAAACAAAACCTAAACCAGAAACACAAAATCTGCAAAGCTGAGAAGCACGATTCCTCACTTAATTTATTTTATTACTTTCTTGCTTTTTCTTTGCATGATGTTATCATCAGCACTACAGAGTACAATTTGAATTGAAACAAAGAGCTTTATGCTGATGAATGAAGTGTTTCAGTCTTTCAAAATGTCTTACTATTTGATAGAAAAATGTTGTTTGATTCTTCCAGAGGAAGATTTATTTTCTAAAACCTCCCATACTCTGCTGCTGAAGTAGACCCTTAGAGTATTTTTTTACTGGCCTTGATATTTTACTTTTTTTTTTTAATCCATGGATATCTTTTTTATGTAAAGCTATATATTGATAATAAATTTGAAGGAAATATTTCTGAGTCAGATAATTATAGTTTATCTGAACATTAAAGAAATATTTTTTTGCAAAACAGAATGAAGTTTAAGTTGTCCATCCCTTGAGGACTTGGAACTTGGACAGGGAACTTGGTGAACTTATTGATGG
>WEKX01001320.1:0-10429 GCA_013390025.1 Pitta sordida
ATTTCCTGGGTCCTCCTTCCTATCCTTTTTATGGGTAGGAGTCGCACTGGCCGACTTCGAATCATTTGGGACCTCCCCAGTAAGCCAAGACCTCTGACAGGTGATCAAGAGAGGTTTAGCCAGTTCATCTACCAGCTCTCTCAACACTCTAGGATGTAACCCATCAGGTCCCATAGACTTATGAGGATCCAAATGTACTAGTATGTCCCTTACATCTTTCTCCTGCATTAGAGAGGAGTTAAACCCTTCCTTGTCTGTGTTGACCATATTAAGAGAACATTTATTATTTAAGCAGTTGGCTTACATAATTCAAACCTTCTACCAACAAATATAGCTGGTAGAAATACAGTATTTCAGATCATGCCTGTCTGTGACTTTGACTGTTGATCAAAATGATTCTGAAGGATTCTTCAGTCATCTATAGTGTACACTTTTTGTTACTTTATTTTACTTACTAGAAAATATTACTGTAATGTACATTGAAGGGGTGGAGGTTCAGCTCAACAATCTTTGAATGATTTTTGGTACACATCTGCAATAATCTTCTCTAGAATCCATAGAGTATTAATACAAATATATGAAAGATTATGTGTGGGTGCACATATATATATACGTAAATGGTTTTATTTATTTTCAAAGAAAGGAAAAAAATCTTGCAAAACCAGTTTGGTTTTTCTCTCTTCCCACAGAAGCTTCAGATTTCCCTGACTTCTGATAAAACAGCTAGAGGAATCCTTTTTTTTGAAGATGCAGGTATCCAAAAGTGATGTTGGCAGGTTCTACTTAGCCTGGAGCATTTCAGGATGGATTGGTATTTCCTCATTGACTCTATTAGTAGTTCAGGACTGTTACAGTGGCCTTTGGCGATAGAAAAGCAGAGGACACTTTTGAAATTAAGAATTTATTGCAAACTTCCTGTTTCTAGTATGCTTTTGGTGTGGTCAATAACAGTGATTCATGCAATAAAACACAGATAGGGGTTTTGTCAGCTGACTGTTCCTGAATAAGGAATATTTGCTGTCCAGATATACAGCTTGATGGAGATATCTAATGTCCAGGGTATCTTGTTTTATAGCTACATCCATCTGAAGGGAGGTGGCAGTTGGCTTAGACAGTAAAATAAGAGCCAAAAATCACTACCAGTAATTAATATAGTTTCCTTGATGCTGGAACAATTCAAAACCCAAAGCTTGAAATTTTGTTCTCATAATCTCCTGTTTCCTGTAGCAAATAAAAACAAGTTCTCTTTGAATGTATTTAGACAAATGAAAACTGTGTTTAATGCAGGCAGAGGAGAAAAACAGCAAATGACAGATAGAGGACCTGTACTTTGTCCTTCATTTGGAAGGACACATATTGCACTTGAAAAGCTTTTATTTTAATCCCTTGAAACCCTTTATTTTGAAAGTGCAATATCTTGAAACCTGCTGGTTCATCAACCACATGTGATATAAAACATATCTGTCTGGGTAGAAAAATTATTCCATACAGTTCTATTTTTCTGTTTGTTTGGGGCTTTTTTAAACCCTTATGGAAACGAAGTAAATAAATCCCTCTCTCTGCAGCTGGATGTAAGACTTCCTCAAGATTCCACTCCCATCTTTTCCTTCTCATCCAAAGTGACACATCCACCTCCGCCTTCCCTTTGCTTTATTTTCCTCTCCCTCATATTCCTCCAACACAGCATTTTGACATGGCTATCTTTCAAGCAACCACCTACCCTTGAATTATGATTTGTTTTTGTTTTTGTTCCTGTGTGTGTGGAAATCTTGAAGCACTGTACTGACACGACCAAGGTGAGCCATATCAAGCCTCATAGTGGCTTTTGCAAGATTAAAATGTATATTTATGCCATGTAATTTACTGCAGGTGTGCAGACACACTGGTATGGATTGTAACAGGAGCTCAGGTGCAGACAGTGGCACTTGTGGATTTAAAGAGGCAAAATGAAATTAGAGTAATACCTCGCTGCATTGCGACCCCTCCATTGAGACCTTGCTGGTTTACAAGAAGTTTTATCCACAAATCTGCCACAGTGATTTGCGGAGCTTGCCAGCCGACACATGCACAGGGCCTCTGCGTCACCAAGGGGTGTCACCAGCATTCCCTGTGGGGCTAGGCTGGCCCAGCTGCATGGGGAGGGCGTGTGGTACCTCTCACTCCCACGAAGTTTATGGTCCCGTGACGCTGTGCCCCGGTCCCTGTCCCACTCCTGTGTGTCTCCATGCCTTGTCCCTACAGTGGAAGGCTCATGCCACAGTTTGCCCTGGGCAGCTGCTGAGGCCCATTGCAACACCGCCACAAGCCACATTGTCCCGTTACTTTAAGCCCAGCAGGGGACGGACCCCCATTGGGTGCATGTTACTGTTTCCATGGTTACAGGCAGGGAAGGCAATGCAGTCTGTGCCTGGGTACAGTGTGCCCAGCCCACCTGGTGATGATGTAGCCCCAGGGAAAGTGCCCCACGAAGGCGGGGCTGGCTGGGCTGGCCATGGCAACAGTGGGGCAAGCTCTGTGTACTGGGATGGGGCAGTGGCGGGACATGCTCACGAGTTAAGGTTTCCCAGTCTCCAAGAACGCCAACCAGAGCCCAGGGACACCCCTTCCCCATGGAGTCTCTGGAGTTTCCCCACTGCGGAGACAGTGCAAGCATGAGTGGTCGCAGCATCCCGGGGCAGCGTGGCCAAAGAGAAGCCCAGGGATCCACCAGGGGCTCTCCCCAGTCAGAGAGGGCTCAGAAACACGTCTCTTTGCTACCCTGTGCTGTGGGGAGGAGCAGAAAATGCTTCCCAGTGCTCCTGATTGGCTGGGGGTGGAGCGATGGGTGTGGCCTGTATGCATGTTAATGACCCGTGCGTGTTTGCGAATTAGACGTTTTGCAAGACCTCGGGCAGACCCGTTCCTCAAAAAGGGTCGGGTATTACTGTACTCTGCTTCAGATTAGTCCTGGACACTGAGAAAAGTCTGAATCTTTCATGAGAAGTGTCAGAAAATCATGAATGAATATAAAACCCCACAACTTCTGTTTCTAATAGTTCTTCACACCTGCTAAATACATAACTTCACTGAAAAAAATAGTTTTCAGGAATGGGTTTTGGTTCACATTAATTTAAATTAAGTTGTATTTTTGTTGCTTTAGTAGGTGAGGGGAGACCATATTTGTGCTTTCCTTCTCTGAATTTTCTGTTTTTCTTGAACGATTTGAATTCTTGTATTTGGAAAAAGGCTGTAATTTTTGTTTTCCCTAGCAGAGTTAATATTTTCTGACATTGAAGTGATATGTGTAGGTGTTTTTATTATAATTATACTGGTAAACAACCTTTTTTGATTGTAGGATTTTGTTTTCAAATTGACTGTTTTATCTCTATCTATTTTTATGTTTTCCTTCTTCACTTGTGTAATTTTCTCTCTGTGCATTTAATTTTCACATCTGATTACCTGAAGATGCACATATGGATTGATTTTCAAGTTCATCAGTTTTTATTTGTATCAACATTTTGACAAAAACGCCTTAAGGTGTTTTCTTAGCTATTTCCCTGAGCACCTCTATGTACACAATTACGATTGTAAACTTAAATTAGTATCCAAACATATGTAGAACAATTCTGTCAGGGATGCATGAAGCATTTCAGACAGAGAAACATTTGCAACTTTTGATAGTTAAATTGTTTGAAACTGAGGTTAGGGAACAGGCCTTATTTTAACCCTCTATTTATGCAGGATTCCATCACAGTTAATTGGAGTTTATATTCACATGACATTATGGAGCAAGGGAGTTTGAAAGGCAGCAAGTTAAAAGAATACATTTGTAAATAGGTGCTGTCTACTTCCTAGAATTCTTGCCAGAATCCTTCTGTAAAGCATTAAACAGAGTTTAAAGCAGTAATAATTTCCCCCCTTCCAGGTAATTTTTTTCTCTGTGTGTGTGTCTTAATTTCACTGGATACTTAAATATATACCCTTTCATTCAAAAGGAGATAAAATTCTTTGTTGAATTGTGTGTTTAGGCTACGAATCTTTCAGAGAAGGTTCTGTCTCACTATTTTAGAGTAATTGGAAGATTTCTAAGACTGTCAGGTAATGGATGGCCCTGTGGTTTGTTGACCCTGGCTGGATGCCATGTGCCCACCAAAGCTGCTCTATCACTTCCCTCCTCAACTCTGCAGGGGAAAGAAAACACAGCCAAAGTCTCCTGGGTTTAGATAAGGGCAGGGAGAGACCCCTCACTTCTTCCCGACATGGGCAGAACAGACTCGGTTTAGGGGAATGAGTTTAATTTATTTCCAATCAAATCACAGAATCACAGAATCACAGAATCAGTAAGGTTGGAAAAGACCTTAGAGATCATCGAGTCCAACCTATCACCTATTACCTAACCTAGCCAAACCTGTTACCTAACCTGTTGCCATCCTGCTACCAACACACCATCCTACCTATAACGCACTACCCTAATATCTAGGTCTATCACTTGTAGCCAGAGTGAAGAGACCGACACCCAGCTGGTTACACCTCCCTTTCGGGTAGTTGTAGAGAGATATAAGGTCTCCTTTCAGCCTCCTCTTCTCCAGACTGAACAACCCCAGCTCTCTCAGTTGCTCCTCATAGGGCTTGTGTTCCAGCCCCTTCACCATCTTTGTCGCCCTTCTCTGGACCTGCTCAAGGATCTCAACATCCCAGAGCAGGATAATAAATAAACCCAAATCGTAAAACATCTTTCCCCCCACCACCACCTCCCTGCCCCTCCCTCCTTCCCAGGTTCAACTTCACTCTCAGATTTCTCTACGCAGGACAGTGAGGTGGGGGATGGGGGCTGTGGTTAGTTGTCTCTGCTGCTCCTTCCTCCTCAGGGGGAGGACTCCTCACACACTCCCCCTGCTCCAGTGTGGGGTCCCTCCTCTGGGAGACAACCTCCCATGAACTGCTGCAGTGTGGGTCCCTTCCATGAGTTCACAAGTCCTGCCAGCAAACCTGCTCCAGTGTGGACTTCACTCTCCACTGGGCTTTGCCAGGAGCCTCCTGCAGCATGGGCTTCCCATGGAGTCCCAGGTGGGTAAATCAGCAGGAAAATCATAACCTCCAGTTCCTTGGTGTTATGCTGCTTCCCTTCTGAAGGAAAAAAAAAATCCCATTTTCCTTAGGATGTATCAAGCAGAGCCTCTAGGAAAAAGCACTAGTAAGGATCCTTTCACTCTGCTGGAAGTATATCCTTTCTTCGTTATGGGAAAGGCAAAAGTACCATTTAGATTATGGAATCAACACATTTGATATAATCTCCTGTTACAAAATTTTTAACTTTTTGTAACGGGAAAGTTGCATTGTACTCTCTCTTCTGTGTCTCTTCAGAATAATCCAGAAATCCTTCAAACTTAAAACTTGTGCAGCAGAGGCTTTCAGAGAACTGAGGTAAAATAACACTAACTTTTCAGGTCCAACCAGCATTTATTTTTAAAATCTAATTGCAACACTATTGAATTGTTCAGAGTACATGGTCGCTTTCATGTACTTTGATCACAGTAATTTAAATAAAAAAGGCCCTTATAACTGAAAAAAACCTAAGTAAGAGACAATTCTGATAGTCTAAGAGCTTGCTAAAAAACCCTAATATCCTCATTTCAGTCCAAGATTTTTAGAAAGGCTACTAATGTAAACTGTATGTTAATCAATTTAAAAATGCACTCAGAGCTTCATGACAATGAAGTTAAGGCAGAATGACTAGTAGAAGAATGTTTAAATTATTCAGTTTCAAGGCTGGCATTAAGTTTCATATGACAGAGCTATTTAAACACGTGCTTCATGTCATTCTCCTTTTGAACAGAAAGATAATTGCCTCTTACATTTTAGGCAAATTATTCTTGAAAACTAATGGTGTCACAAAAATCTATTCCTGTGTCAGTTTGGTGCTGCAAGTTGAATGTGTGCCAAACTTTAACAAGGCATCAGAGCGCATTGCTGAAGGAGCCGAGGAAAACGTGCCCGCCTTATGATCTGGAAATCGTTGGGCACCCAGCAAGAGGGGAAGTCTGGGTCCTTGAATCTGAATTTTGGCTGTATTTCTGCTGAATGGAAACTTTTGTATGTGTCTCCAACACCAGGAGCGGTTTACCGAAGTGAAAGGATGGAATACTTGTGGTACAGGTGAGGTGGTCGAAGGAAGTTGGGAAGAAATGTTTGTTCTTATTCTTTAAACAGTGATAAAATTCCAGATTTTCCTACTGTTTTACCTGTTAATATTAAAAATCTTACCCTTTTTTTCATAAAGGGTCCCTGGATGGCTAAACCCAGAGTCCCAAGGTATTTTGATCACTGAGAATCTTGAGAGTTGCTGAGCAAAGACTTCCATGCCAAAGTTACCTGGCCAGTGAAACCGAAGCGATTTTTTTTTCAAGGAAGATCATAAGACAGGGCTGAAACAGAAGCATGTTCTGAGGTCATACAGTGACAATTCTCTATCCCTCTTATATTAAAGACATAAAGGGCGTACAAACTGTAGCTGCAAGATGAGCAGAAATGATTTTCTGGTTATGTTTTTTGACTTCTGCTTTTGGGGATTTTTGTTTGTTTCTTTGTTGCTTTTTTTTCTGTTGTGGGTTTCTTTGAGGTTTTTTAAAATTTAATTGTATTTTTTAAATTGTACAAATGGCTAAGATTGTCTCCTTAGAAAATCTTCCATGAAAAATAATGTACAGTAAGTATGATTGTACTGAGTTAGTGATTTGTTTCTCTTTTCTCCCTCTTCCCGTTCCTCTTTGAAATGAACTTTTTTTGCTATTTACTGCTGAAAGGACAGTGGCAGAAATTTCATGAGCTTTATAGAATGTCATAGAAACAGATATCAAGGTTTGAGATATGAGCCACTATTGGTTACTGAACAAAGCACTGTACTATAAAAATATCTTTTGGGAGTAGGAGAGATTATGAAATGCATATGAAATATTGTGTGAAGCTTTTATGGCACTTGAGACATTTCTTGTGTGACTTTGAGGTTTTTTAGCGTGTGAATTCACACTAAGGTCTTGTTATGTTTTGATTTTTAAAAGCAGAAATCTAATGGAGTTATCCCTCAGTGGAATGGTCTGCCCAGGGAGGTGGTGGAGTTGCCATCCTTGGAGGTGTTTAAGAGAAGACTGGATGAGAAGCTCAGTGACATGGTCTAGTTGATGGGAGGCTTGGATGGAAGGAGTGTGGTGCCCATGATTCAACGCTTGTGGGCCTGATCCCTGGGTGAGCGTTGGCTTGGGAGTTGGACTAGATGATCCTGTGGGTCCCTTCCAACTCAGAATAAGCTGTGAACCTCTGAACCACGTTTACCATGGGGACTGGCCGAGCGTCTGTCTTAAAATCCAGATGCATTCCAGCTTAATGGGCTACTTTGTCACCTTTTCTACAAAGCTTTTGTTTTTACAGTACACATTAGCAGAGGTTTAGTGTGTTTGCTTGGTTTTTTTGAATGCAGGAGTTTGAAGTTCATGTAGTTTTTAAGCTCAATTTCTGGAAAGAGTTTGTTTACTTTAGGCTTAACTACCTAAACACGCGAATTTATTGCCGAAGTAAAACATGGGTTGAAATTCTGCTAGTCTGGCTGCTGCAGAGTACGTCTGGGAGCCTGGCACCGGGACGCCATCCCATCGGCACTGTTACCATGGTGACAAGGCAGCCACTGAAGCCCCTGCTCTCGCATGTTTAAGTGCTGGCTGAGCTATGCACAGTTTGCCTCAGCTGTTGCTGTGCCATGCCAGGTGTGTCCCCCAGGAGGGAACATGCCAGGGTGATCTTAGAAGTACACACAGCCCCGCAGTGCCTCCTCTGACAGCTGCAGCTCCCACAGCGGACTTGCTTGGGAGGTGGCGTGGGTTCAGGGACCCCTTCGTCATGATTTCTGGGGACTCCCAGGCGGGGACAGGGCAGAGGAGACCCCCTTCACTCTCCTGAGCATGCAAGGAACTTCTGGGAATGCCCCACAGCCTCCCTGGAGCTGGGGGGACGGGGCGACCAGAGAAAATTTGCATATTCATGTGATGCCAGTCTATGCTGATGGAGGGCGGTATCATGGTATAGGAGACCCGACTGTACTTGTTTAATGACATGCTTTCCTGCGTGTTTAGTTAGCTGAATATTCATAAAAACTTCATACTTTGAGGCTGTTCTGGAAGTTTAAGCACTTAGATCACCTCTCCGAGCATGTAGGCCACAGATTTGCTAAAGGGACGAGCTGGGACAGAGTCCTCAAATGTCCTCCTGTTTCTGCAGCACAGTTGTGGTGGTGCAGATGTGAAATATTGTCCTTCTGCTTCTTTCTGACTGGCTCTGAAAATTGTTGCCCAAACAATATTTACAGTTCTTGTGTCATTGCTGCACAGATGCCATGGGGAATTCTGTGAATGGCATGACTGTGAATGAAAATATTGCCTGTGTAACTAAGCAGTCAAAACTCTGGTAATAAGTGACAACTTTACAGGAAAATGCAGACCTTCACATTCAAGTTTATCCACAGAACTTTTCATTTCTTAAGACTCTAAACAGGCTTTTGGACATTATTTCTGACATATTTTTCATTGTAGGATTTTGAAATGTGCACAAGAAAAGTTGCTATTGGANAGGTTTAGTGTGTTTGCTTGGTTTTTTTGAATGCAGGAGTTTGAAGTTCATGTAGTTTTTAAGCTCAATTTCTGGAAAGAGTTTGTTTACTTTAGGCTTAACTACCTAAACACGCGAATTTATTGCCGAAGTAAAACATGGGTTGAAATTCTGCTAGTCTGGCTGCTGCAGAGTACGTCTGGGAGCCTGGCACCGGGACGCCATCCCATCGGCACTGTTACCATGGTGACAAGGCAGCCACTGAAGCCCCTGCTCTCGCACGTTTAAGTGCCGGCTGAGCTATGCACAGTTTGCCTCAGCTGTTGCTGTGCCATGCCAGGTGTGTCCCCCGGGAGGGAACACGCCAGGGTGATCTTAGAAGCACACACAGCCCTGCAGTGCCTCCTCTGACAGCTGCAGCTCCCACAGCGGACTTGCTTGGGAGGTGGCGTGGGTTCAGGGACCCCTTCGTCATGATTTCTGGGGACTCCCAGGCGGGGACAGGGCAGAGGAGACCCCCTTCACTCTCCTGAGCATGCAAGGAACTTCTGGGAATGCCCCACAGCCTCCCTGGAGCTGGGGGGACGGGGCGACCAGAGAAAATTTGCATATTCATGTGATGCCAGTCTATGCTGATGGAGGGCGGTATCATGGTATAGGAGACCCGACTGTACTTGTTTAATGACATGCTTTCCTGCGTGTTTAGTTAGCTGAATATTCATAAAAACTTCATACTTTGAGGCTGTTCTGGAAGTTTAAGCACTTAGATCACCTCTCCGAGCATGTAGGCCACAGATTTGCTAAAGGGACGAGCTGGGACAGAGTCCTCAAATGTCCTCCTGTTTCTGCAGCACAGTTGTGGTGGTGCAGATGTGAAATATTGTCCTTCTGCTTCTTTCTGACTGGCTCTGAAAATTGTTGCCCAAACAATATTTACAGTTCTTGTGTCATTGCTGCACAGATGCCATGGGGAATTCTGTGAATGGCATGACTGTGAATGAAAATATTGCCTGTGTAACTAAGCAGTCAAAACTCTGGTAATAAGTGACAACTTTACAGGAAAATGCAGACCTTCACATTCAAGTTTATCCACAGAACTTTTCATTTCTTAAGACTCTAAACAGGCTTTTGGACATTATTTCTGACATATTTTTCATTGTAGGATTTTGAAATGTGCACAAGAAAAGTTGCTATTGGACGGCTAGAAACGGGCAGAACTATTTTTGAAGTACCTCAACTGCCAACATCAAAGAACAGCACATTTTAATGCTGCAAAGGTGCAGTTACCTTGTATATTCTGGCAGTTACCTTGTATATTCTACCTTAATAGAATTTAAATGGGTTAAACTATATCAACTACAACTTCTTCTTTTGTTATTTGATCACCAGTGACATCACTTCTTCACTTTGTACCTTCTTTCAGCTCCTTTCATCCACTCAGGTGCAAGATGGCTGCGAATTTCCCACTACAAATAGGAACAGAAATACCAAAGGGGGACATTTTGATGAAAGTCTCCCAGAGATCCTCTTCTGTAGGGATGAAAGCTGAGTGAAAAAAGAGAGAGATCACGGAGAAATTCTTAGAGAACAGCTGCAAAGTCCTGAATTAAGACAGAAGTGAAACACTTTGAAAATCCGGAACATCCTGTGGCTTTGTCTCAGAATCACACAATCAGTAAGGTTGGAAAAGACCATAGAGATCATCAAGTCCAACCTATCACCTATTACCTAACCTAGCCAAACCTGTTACCATCTTGCTACCAACACACCATCCTACCAATCACACCCTACCGTAATATCTAGGTCATGCCACCAAGTACATCATCCAACCTTTTCTTAAACACCTCTAGGGACG
>WEKX01001320.1:10662-31886 GCA_013390025.1 Pitta sordida
GACAGGTCCCAACACTGAACCCTGAGGCACCCCACTAGTGACCGGCCTCCAACCGGACATTGTCAATAGGGTGTTGAACATCCAGATACTCTCTGTAACTTGCTCTACAATCAGTATCATTTTATAGGGAGTTTTCCAGGTGATCCTGGTAGGATAATGTTATTGAATCCCCTAAGAGTGTGTCTACCAGTGGTTCCCACTCTTGTAACAGGAGTAGGGGCCATCTACTGGAGCCTCCACTGCAGTAAAAACCTATTAACTGGAGCTGTAGGTCTGGCTGCAAACTTTGGATGTCTCCAATCATCCAGAAAGGTGATCCTCACCATAAAATCCTCACACCATTGGCTGCATTACAGCTCCTGGACACATGCAGAGACACACCTGTTTTATTTCAGTGTATTTCAGGCTGGAAAGCCTAACCTCAGAAGCCTACCTTGCAAGCCCATGCAAGGAACATGCTAATTTCAATGAATCTGTGCATTTCTTAGCCAAATATTTCCCTCTAAATAAATTAGAGCTGTCCATTTTGTTTGTTTAATTAAATTCCCCTACTGTGACTCCCTCTCTTGTTGCTGTCTGAAGACTTTTTAGACCAAGGCCTTTTTTATTCCTTGTTGTTCACTGAGAAACTTTTACATTTCCACACAGTTTCAAGCATTTAGAAGGTCCAGAGAGAAGAATATGAAGCTAAACTTGCACAGAGTCTCTGAGTATGTAATGAATAACTTCTTGATAAGAATTCCCCAGTGTGTGAGGGTAAAGGGTACATAAATTTTTACTGAGGCAAGTCTTCATTTCTCAGGAAATTATGAAATCTTTTTTCCTACTATTTTGTTGTAGTAGGGATGCCTCTATACCCTGTGGTTTTCCAGTTTGCTTAGGTAGGCTCTAAAGCATGAAATCTATTAAAATATTAAAAATTATGAATTATTAATTGAGGTTCATTACAATAAGATAAAAGAACTCTCTACTCTGTTTCCACATTCAGATGCAATAAAAGCTTGGAAGTTTTCAATGCCTCAGTGTCACTTAAAGCTGAATTAAATCCCATTTGTCAAAGAAGTCACAATGTCCATGACTTTTGGGAAATGTAATATTTTGCCATGATTGTTAATCTTTGTTTGGCAGCTTATAGCTGTCTCTGACAGAAGTGTTCCAGTAGCTTTTCTGCATGACAATCAGCGTGAAGCCATTGCACTGAAGTGCCAATCAGCCCATTGCTCTTGGGCCCACAGAAGTCTGAATGGGAAGCAGATTAATTGCTTTATTTCATGTATTTGTTATTGTAATCTGAACTGAAATAATAATACTCGGCCTGTTTTAATGGGCCCTTAAAATTGTTTCTGAACATATCAAACACTGAAAAGGTTGATTGTTTTTGGTCTTGGGATGCAGTATTTTCCCTTCCCTCATTTTATCCAGGGAAATAACACATTGTCATATTTTCAGGTAAAACCATTATCAAATAAGTATATCACTTTTAAGTTCACATCAATTAAGCTAAACAAGTGAGATGAATAATGGGGAAAATTTATTTTCATACTGATCTGCTTAAAAAAATTATTTTAAAATTTTGATGGCCCTTTCATACAAAAATTGAAGAATTGTGAAAATAAAAAGACTGTCCAGTGAAATACCCCATGGTAGAATTAAATTTTGGAAATATAAATGCAAGCACTTTTGTTTGCTTGTTTATAGTGTCTTTATATGCAATTTAACTCCAGTGTGTTTTATGGTTTGCCCTGTGAAGGCTATGGCTTCTGGAAGAGAAGACAGGAGGTTGCACTGTAACACAAATTTCATTAGAAGTGTGACTGACTTGGAAACACTTTTCTGATGGAAATATAAGCTTTTGATTGTATTAACTTAATCAAAGTAAAGCATTCTGTCACTTTCTGAACTTTTCAACACTTTGAGTTCAAAATAATCATTAATGTTAGCAAGGCAGAGAAAGAAAATGCAACACACTTTAAAAAAAAATTAAGTTCTATGGAAGAGATCCATGTTCACAGCTGAATTTGTTCAAATACTTATTGCTGCATCTTATGCAGTACATTTCCAAGAGCTGTGGGTGCTTAAGAGGCAAAGCTCCATTACAGTAAGTGTAACAAATCTCATTGTGGGCTACATGGGAAGGAAAATCTTTATTTGTTTATTTTAAACAGAACTGGGATTATTCACTGATACCTCCTTCCTTCATGTTTACGTATAACACAATGTCTTTGCAGGGAGTCTGGGCAGTATTGTTTTCTTTCTTGGTTCTAGTCTGCCATTTGTTTTCCTGCTCTGAGCACCTTGAAGTTGTATGTAGAGATGCGATGTGGTGTCTGATGCCTGATGAGTTCAGTACCATCCACACCTGCTGTTTCTTTATTCCTAATTCATGTCAGTTCTTCTCGTGCTGTCATTCAAATGTTCCTAGTTATACATAATTCATATAATTCTTAAAGCCTTTTGTCACGAGGCCCCGCAAACAAAATGCATTTTTATGCTTAGAAAACCTAGATGTGAACAATATTTACTTCATTTATCTCAGTGTAGGTATTCTTCTGCTAAATTTTGTCATCACATGAAGTGATTTGCTATGCATCTTGTTTAAAGTTTTGAGACAAGCACAACATGGGATATATATGAGAGCAAAGATCAGTGATTTTAAATACTTTATTTATGACATCTGGGAACAAAAAAGGATTTCACTCATGGCCTTTCTTGTTTTCTTTATTTCATGCACTAGTTTCAAATATGACTATCCATGGCGTAAAAGATGTTGTTGATATTAACTTATTCTATCTAGATTACAGGCATTATAAAAAATGGATGTCTAAGAATTCAAAGGTTGACTAGAGACTGATAGTTCATTTTTCATGAAACTTTAGTTCATTTTTCATGAAACTTTGGTCATAAATGTACCACTTCATTGCTGTGGAGAGCAACCCACAAAATTGTGATATTTGTAAGTCAAGCTACATGTAGAATGACTTATGTTCTCACAAACAGAAGGAAAATTGTCGCTGTTAAAAACATTATGGCTGTCTGTCCACTAAGGAATTCAGACCTAAGGTCCAATTTCAGTGGTACAGAGGAGCTGTGCATCTGCCAGGACCTTTTCCTGCTTTCTGAAATTAAATTCAAAGATGCTCAATAACTGAACACAAGTTGGTCACCACGTCCTGAGGTTCAGATGGTAAATGGGCAGCAACAAAATGGCAGGATGTGGAAAAGTAGAAGCTACTCAAAAAGAAACATTGTACAAGATTAACTGACCTAAAACCTAAACAGCAATTTACCTCACACTGAGCAATGTGGATGACACCTTCTGAACTGGGAGGTGTTTATCATGTATCTGCTTGTCTAATCACCTTTGCATCATTCAAATCTGGTTTATTCTTCTTTGCCATGGCATTATCATGTGCTTAAATGGAGAATGAGAACAATTTGGGTTTTTCTGGAAGCATATGAAAATCACACCAGTAACAAGGTTGGGTGGTTGAGTTTCAGGATCTGTGCAAACACCTATTTATGTAGATGCAGTTGTGGCCCTTATGTTGTTAAACACCACAGCCATTTCTGTTTCCTTTTTAAAATTCCTGTCTCCCTGGGATAACCATCCCATGATGTTTTTTAAATTACCTTTGACCTGCTTGGAAGAAGTATATGTAATGTCCTCTTTATCACTGGGTCTGTTAGTGCAGCCAGACTCACAGAATCACAGAATCACAGAATCACAGAAAATTATGAGTTGGAAGGGACCCACAAGGATCATCTAGTCCAACTCACCATCTAATACCCGTACAGCGACCGAGAGCACATCCCAGAGCGTAATACCAACCTAGATGCCTCACAGTGTAGCAGGCCACTCCGAGCCGGAAGGGGCCCAGGGTCATCCAGCCCTACACCCCCCAGCTAGACCATGTCACTAAGCTCCTCGTCCAGTCTTCCCTTAAACACTTCCAGGGATGGCGACTCCACCACCTCCCTGGGCAGCCCATTCCTGCATTGCAAACAGCATGAGGAAGGTGAGAGTTTCATGCCAGGGCCTTGTGTCCCTGGGGTATTTTTTGGTGCTGGGTAAGGCCAGTCGCTACCACTTGTTTCCCAGAGATAAAGAGGATCATTTCTAAACTACAAAGGCAAGGGTAGGGACTGCTTTAGAGTGCATCCTGCCCTCCTCAGTATGGGCAGAAGAATTGATTCCTCTGCTTGCAATATTTAGCGTGAATATTAAATTCAACAGACAAATGTCCAGAGTCCTGCCCCTGGACAGGAACAACCCCTGGCAGTGGTACAGGCTGGGACTGATACAATGGGAAGGGACATCTCTGTGGATGATCACAAGCTGAGATGAACTCTGCAGTGTGCTTTGGCAGCACTGAGGGCCAGGGGCATCGTGGGCTCTGTTAACAGCAGCACAGCCAGTAGAGTGAGGGAAGTAACTCTGGACTCACTGGATGGCATGGAGAACACACTGCCAAGAAACACACAAGAAACACACAGAGCAGAGCCAGCTTAGCAGAAGGCAGGTGGCCAAGCTGGTCACGCTGGAATATTTTCCCTGGGAGAAGAGGATGAGGCATCTGAGTTTGTTCAGCCTGGAGAAAGACCTAATAGCCTTGTTCCTGTAGCTACAAGGAGGTTATTAGGAAGACATAGCTGTTTTTTTCTCAACAGTACATGGTGGGAAAATGAGAGACAATGGGGTTAAACTAAAACAAAAGATTTTTGGACTGAGGACAAGAAGACTTCTTACACATGAGGACAGGCAAGTAATGGAGTTGGTTGTCCAGAGAGGTTTAGCAGTTTCTATCTTTGGAGGATCTTGGGATTAGACTAGAAAAACCCTCAGAATCTCTGCTTTGATCCAGAGGTTGGATTATACAACTCCTAGAGCCTTTTTTAATCTGAATTATCCTAGAATCTTTGCAAAACACCCAGTGAATTAACACCCTTACTTATCCAGTTCTGGTGAGTTGTGTTTCCACTGGGGAAATATATATTTCCATTGCTGTAATTTTAATTTATCTGTTAAGCTAATGGACTGTTCCAATATGGATAATTTTCCGTTACTCTGCCAAATTTATACCTTCAATGAGCCAGAAAAAGTGAAGGGAGATTAGTCTGGTTACACCACTGCCTCAGCACATTTCACCATGGTGAAAGAGGAGCAGATCTGCAGAGGAATGAGGTGGCATCGAGGATCTGAAATAATTCAGTACATATTTCAGAGGGTTTAGTTTGCATCAGGTTTAGTGTGACCCTATGGAGTGGATGTTCTTCATTTGGCATTTTGGATGAGCTGCTGGTACAGTTTCATCTGAAAGAGTTTGTGTGCTCAGAAAAGCTGGAAGAGGGCTGATCAGGTGGTTCCTTCGGAAAATTCACTCCTGACCTGAACTAGCATGGATGTACTCAGTTATTCTTGTGTCTTGAACACCCACTTCAGGAAATAATAAATTAAATTAATAGTAATACCTTATAAATACCTTGTCAGAAACTGTCCTTTTAAATACAAACTAATCAAGTAACGTTGTGTGGGAGTGGGAATGTTAATATGCAAGTGCTTAGATGTGACCTAAAGAGGTACAGCAATAACTTCTTGAAGGACTACAGTCCAGTAGTTATTACATAACACAGGCATATTTCTTTCATCCTGGATTCACAGCATTCTTAGGATTTGCACTGGCCTCTGCCAGCATAAGTCTTGATCTAACCTGCATGTTCACAGGTTCACAGGTTCGCAGGTTATTCTGAGTTGGAAGGGACCCACAGGATCATCTAGTCCAACTCCCAAGCAAACGCCAGGGATCAGGCCCACAAGCGTGGAACCACAGGCAGCAGGCCTGCTCTGAAGACAAAACACAGGATGGATGATAATCCTTTGCTGTAGGTAAAGACTGCGTCCATGGATTACCTTTGTTCCTCAAAGTCAAGTTCCTTTGGATGATAAGGAATTCCATCGATAACCAGCACTTTCCTGAGCCACTGTAGTGAATATCCATCATTCCTACTGGTGAGTTCCACTTTTAACTGAGTGCATAGAGCTGAGAAGGTCAAATACTGTTGCAACAGCTTTGCCCATGTGGATTAATAGAAACCCATCCCATGTGTATCAAAGGTTAGGACATGAGGTAGAAACCTTTCTCTGGGACCTGATGAGGAATAACAAATACTTCTGGGACCAAAAACAAACAAACAAAAAGATAATATATTCAAAGCAATGCCACATAATGCCATGCTAGGTTTGTAAATTCTTCTCTGATTAAAATATTTCTAAAGGAATACCCTTTCCGGAATGTAGCCTCCTTTCATTCAGTAGATGCAACTATCGTTAAAGAATCCCAAATGCAAATCTTTTCCTAATCACTGCAGAGCAATTACACCTCAGTTTTGAGTGATCAATGCAAATTTTTCTGTTGCCATTTAGTTTTAATCAGAGCATAGTCGTATAAAAATGTTAATTAGAATGTCGTTTTATATTCAACCTTGCTGAGAAGGAGAAACGCATCAATAAACATAGTGGCATGGATAAATGAACAGGTTGATGGAAAAAAACGTTATCATTTGTTTGAATGATGAGCATTCCTCTTATGAAAGCATCTTTGCTGAAGGCAAACCTTTTAATATATTTAAATTCACCTTCCTGGCACAGAAGAAAACTATTCCCTTTAGAAAATGAAGCTGTCTGAAAAATATTTAGGTATGATAAAATCAACATAATGGACCCCTTGCAGCATGTTAGGGCTCCTGATGATGTGCTTCTATTCTGAGGTACTTTACTTCAGGTTGGTGAAAGTATTGATGACACTATGTGAAGCAACTCAAGTTTCTGATTTCAGTGCATTTATATTATCTGAAGATCAGGCCCAGATGGTAGAACACAGTGAATGTCTTTAAGAAACATGAGACTGGAAATGGATAATAGGTAAACAGATGATCATATGATCACAGTCCCTACACAATGAGCCTGTGGCTTTACCTTACACCTGGCTGAAACAGCATCCTTCAGAATCAACAGATTCCTTCAATTTTTTTCTTTTGTTCCACTTTGGCTCCTCTGTTGTGCAGACAGAACTGCCTGTGGTGTGAGTCAAGTTTGGGAACACATTCTTTTGAAAATGAAGAAGGAATTATTAGGATTTATTTTATTTGTTCCCTTAAATGGATGGGTACTTGTTCTGACATTTCAACAGTGACTGTGCTGCTCTCCTCCAATGGGAGAGTGTGCTGTGACACAGGAATGGCGGGAAGAAGGGATGGCAGGGCCTCAAACCAGTAACTCCACTGAACCCTTGGGTGCTGAACATCAGCTTCAGACTGGTTTGTGAGTTCTTCCTCCCCTCCCCAGTAATTTGATAAATAATTGCTTGTATTAGTGTCATGCACTTATGAGCCTGTGTAAACAGATTGGTGTCTTACCAAGGCTGTTTAAATGGTACTAGATCCTGAAGTCCTTACCCAGGGAAAATTACTTCTGAGGAAATTTTTCTGGAATCAGAATGAATCTGCCATTTCTGACATGTATTCCACTGATGTGTGTCAACGTTCTCTGTGTAGAATATTGTTAGTACCGTGAGTTGTGTATTTTTGTTTTTTAGCTAATCAGTCTTTTTCTTTAGTCATGCAATTATTATTTTTTCATTTGGGTCTTCAAAATATTTTTGTTTCTGTTATCTGTTAAGCACCATTTATTCAAAGGCTGCTGGTAGTACAGGTGTGTGTCCGAGACAAGGAACAGGAGTTGGTACTTTTAACTATCTTCGTCACGACTCCTATCACAAGGATGACTCTCGTGTTTTCCCTGTCTGTTGTGGCTCGTTGCTTTGAAGTTTCAAAATAATTCAAAGTTATGTGCTGAAACTGCCTTTCCATTACAGCATTGGGGCAAACAATATAATTTACTTTAAGCTTTATACATTTCTGAATAGAGCTACATGACCTGGTTCCCTTCCAGAGCATGAGATTGGGCCAGATTACCAGGGAAATATTTCCATGTCCTGTGAACTCAAAAGGAAAACTTGTAAAGCTTTCGTGTACCTGATAGCAGGGAGACAGTGCTATGGGCTCTGCAGGCAATAGTCAGCTCTTCCTATTCACAGAGTGAAGGCAGATAGAGGCATTAATATTAATTTTATTAATATAATTATTGCTATAATTTCTATTCCTGGAAGTCCCAGCTTCTGTCGTCAGAGATCTAAACATCACCTTTCTTAACTGTGGGATATATATGTATATATAGAAACTTGATGACTTGATGATGGTTTTGGGTCCCTTTCCACTTGGCATATTCTGTGATTTTGTGATTGTTTAAATAGTTATCAGATTATATGTACCTGAATACTTTAGTTTCAAATTGCAGGAAGGTTTGGAAATGATTCCACTTAACTATGCCATTAGATTGTAGACTCTATTCAGTGAGTTCAGCTTGTTTTGAATGGTGAGTGTCTATAAACAGGGTATTTCCTTAGGCTTAACAGTGTCAGGGACAAATTCAGTCTTTGTATGAATGGTATAATAGGATTTATCCACTTTATTAAGAATAATAATTTCAAATTTTCAGAGGACAGCAAATACAGATTGACTCCCTCTTCTGCTTTTATACTTGAATTTCTCACATCAGTAGAAGTTCAAGACATTATGTAATTTGTGATGCATGCAGATAATTTAATACTAATTGCTCAAATATTGGCAGGATGCTCATGACTTTTCCCCAGGGATCATGTTCTTTGCTTTGAAAATGAATGTTTGTTGTAATTTCATAATAAACTGTTCAGTGGAAAGGACTAAGTCTATGTGGTATGTGGAGGGAGGGTGTGAAAGTTGATTTTTCATTATTTTGAGGATGACTAGAATGTCCAAACCCCTCTTGATAAAATAAATAACCCACTAGATTTATGTGGCTTTACTGGGATTTATATTTTATCTATTTGTCATGTTTCATTCTCCTCTAACACATTATTGGGAAAAAAGGTATGGTTTTGCATATTAATATTTTACTTTGCTGTTTTTTTCCTCAGAGGAAAAAAAATCCTGTGAAAAGTTGGATTTTAAAAGAATGACATGTTTATTTCTTATTTTTGTTACTACATTTCAAACCAGCTGAATAATTTTGAAGCTAGAGTTGAAATACTGAGGCTAGAGTTGAAATATTCTGAGACTGATTCTTAATATTTAAAGGTCTGAAAATCATATATTTTTCAAACAATTGGTTTAGATGTGCCTTAGCTTGGAGGCACCTCAAATCATTTCTAACTGTTCAAAATCTACTTAACCACATTTGGATAATATGTGAGCCACTTTTTTTGCATTATATATGTGAATGCACTCAATGAAATCCGTTGCACAATTGTGTGTGGAGGATAATACACACAGTAGCAGATCCTCTTGTGCCATCCTTTGTATTTCTATTGATATCCAACCCAGTTTTGTGACTTTTGTCTTCCAGAATGACCACTACACAAACTGAAGCCCAGCTTTGCACAGTGGCCAGACATCACCTGCCAAAGGGAAATAGAGAATAAAATCTTTTGTTTCTCTTTGCTTTCATGTAGGCATCCTTTGGGTTTTGCCTTTATCTTGACCCACAAGATTTTTCATATCTTATTTTCACCTTCCTCTTTCTACCATGGAGTGTCAGAGTGGTTTGGTGGGTACCTGGTGTCCAGCGAAGGTTAACCTACCACGAGAATAAAACTCCAAACTTCTCATACTGAAGGAGATACTTTGTGTAACAGTTCACAGTAAAATATTCTTAAAGAATTAAATTTTACCTTAACTCTTCTTGTTCACTGTCATACTTTGTTGGGTGGATTGTTGAATCACATAATACTTCAGATATTTTACATCATTGATAATTTGTAATGCCTTAATGAGAAAGAGAATACAAGTCTGATGTGATTCTGAAGTGTAGTTACATCAAAATTACTGCTATTTCATGAGTTAGATAAAGACAGAAGTGATGGTGAGGTTGTCTATGAACACAGTTTAACTCAGTAATTTTGACTGCAGTCTGATTTACAGAGTGGCTCTGCTGGTTGATGGTTTCGTAGCATTAGTATATTTGATGAAAATTTTCTGGGGATCATATTTTCTTTAAGCTAGGGTAAGACCAGCTGTTTACATAATCCACTCACTTGAGAGATAATTGTGCATTTAGAAAAAATAATGGCCATTTTTACTAATGTGGTTTGCATCACTGAAACCTGAAATCTTGTTAATTAAATTGAAAACTGTAAACAGCTCCTGATACATGATAATTTACCCAGCCTGGAGATCATCTTGGTCCGACAGTTGACCATTTGTCAGCATGCTGTTAAGACTTCCTCAACTGAATTGTGTTAAAACCATCTTATCCTCTGCTTAGCAGGGCAGGGTGAAGAGGAGAGGTGGATGAGTGGCTTTGCTGTGCAGAAAATCAGAGCTTCAGCAATCCAAGCGGATTTAAAAGGATGTGCTCCACCAAAGTCATACGAAGTACACTCCTCCTATTATCAGGCCTGCAGCACTGTGAGACTTTTATGATCTCGTTCATTTAAATTAGTGTGATTATAAAATGGGGACCTCATAAATGTGACCCACAGTCAGGTCAGTCCATGGCTTTCTGGGAAGGGAATGATTGCTGAAGTCTCACTCGTGTTGCCCTTCTTCCTCCAAGTAAAACAGTGCTGAATGTTCTATGATGAGTATGAAGGGACCAATGAGGTCAGGGTAGTTATATGGCAGCAGGTTGCACTACAAGGTTTTCTAAACCGTATTACTCTGTAATTACATTTCTGTTGGCTCAGCTATTCTGCCTTTATTTCTCCCCACCTTTATCTTCTTTTATAGGCACTATCCCCTACTGTCAATTTCATCATGTTTCTCACATGGAAGGGGATGTCTCACAGAAGACAATAAAAATGGAGTAAGTAGTGTTCTACAGCTAAAACTCTTTCCCCATTTTACTGCATTTTTGCAAGTCTGCAACTGTGTCAGTGTATTGTGCCAGAAGGTATCTGGACAGGATGGCACAGCTGATGTTTTTGGGAAGCCAGTTAGCATGACTTCTGGACTTAGACCTTGCCTCATCGAGTGTAAATTTATATTGTGACTCGTTCAATGGACTGCCCCTTTGTAAAGCTTATTAAAGAAGTTTAAATTGGAGTATAACAGTAACAAATTTAACAGTGGTCATATTGCATTAACATTTGCACAGAAGGAAGAACAGGCTGCTCTGCTAAACCATGAAATGCGTCCAGAAGGTTGTTAAAATTACACAATAGATATTTATGCAAATATTTAAGCACTAAAGGCGCAAACGACTCCAAGTATTTACTTTCTTTGGGAGAATATATCATGTTTTCTGTACAATGGAAATTTACGGTGCTTAACGTCATTAATTTGCATTTTTACTAATACAGTGGGATATATAAAGAGAGATGTCATTCATGATTTCTTTTAGGAGAGCTAATAATTTGGTTGAACTTGTTGCATATTGCCTAAGCATGAAAGTGGAATGGGCTGTATTACCTACCAAAGGCACAATAAACCAAAACCATGAAGGAATAGTTGATCTGAGGATATGACACGCCACATGAAATAAAACAGGTTTGTGCTGACTGTAACTTATATCTACTTTGCCCAGCGCAGATACAAAATTCAGACATTTAAAAGGACTTCAGCTTCTTTGTTATAGCTCTCCCTGTGAATATTTATGTACAAAATGCATGCTTTTATATCTTTATGAAAATTGAGTCAAGTTTAGGGCAGACTCATGGTTACTGTCTTGAAAATGAAAAATAAAGGGGGTTTTTTTAGGTTGTTTTTTTTTTCTCTGAGCGTGGTGGAAAGAAAAAGAAGAAAATGCAATATTCACAGTTACAACTTTCCCCTGTGAGTTTCCTATTTCTGGATTATGACTGAATGTGAATAATATCTGATTGAAGGCAGCAGAATGTGATGAACAATGGGGAAAGTGAGAAAATTAAGGACGTGTTGTTGCAATAACAAGATTTTAACAATGTGCATGTTGATATACAGGTTTGCATCATCAGTGTGTTCTCTAGGCAATGACACATCAAAGAGAGCTTTTTCATGCCTTTTTTAATAATCAAGGGGAAAAGGAAAAGGATGTATACAGAAAAATTAAATTAAGGAAGAAAGTGGAGAGATTATTGAAAATTTATCATAGAATCACAGGATCACAGAATCACAGAATATTATGAGTTGGAAGGGACCCACAAGGATCATCTAGTCCAACTCACCATCATAGGATCATTAAGAATGGAAAAGACCTACAAGATTATCAGGGCTCATCTTTGGCCAAATACCAGCCTATCCATGGAAACACATCAAAGAGTGCCATGCCCACACATTTTTTTTACCACTTCCAGGGATGGTGACTCCACCACTTCCTTGGGAAGTCTGTTCTAATGCTTAACCACTCTTTCAGTAAAGACATTTTTCCCAGTTTCCAACCTGAACCTTCCTTGGTGCAACTTGAGCCTGATTTGTCTTTTCCTGTCACTTGTTGCCTGGGACAAAAGGCTGGTCCCCACCTTGCCACAACCTCCTTTCAGGTAGTTGTAGTATCTAAATTTGTACCACTGCCTGTTGGAAGGCCCATGTTACAACTCATTCCTCTCCTGAAATTGAATAAAAATACTCTTTCTGCAGCTGTTTTAAGGCTGGGAATTCCTGACTATTCTTTTTACAGTGATGTTGTGATAATAGTACAGTGATATTCCCTTTTTTGCTTCAGATTGTTGTCTCTCTCTGCTCTCAGGATATACTCAGGGAGGTACAGTAGAAGATCTAAAATATTATTTAGAGCTCAGAGACAGCAGTTTGTCTTCCATTCAGTCTCTGTCATGGAGAAGGTAAAATCTCTTGGCTTCACACATTCTTCCCTGTGGATTTCAGTCAAGGATCTTTCAGACTTCATCCTAAATATTTCCAGTTTGCATCAAATGCCGGCTTTCCCCAGGATTATTTTACCATTTTTTCCCCTCTCTCTTCATTAATTTTGTACATGCAATAGATCAGAGAAATTAAATTTTTGTTGTGCTTGTGATGCCATGTAGGGTCTTCTACCAAAAAGGAAAGAAAAATAACCCATTGCTTCCAATTTCCAGAAAATATTTGAAAAAAATAATGTGAATTCTACTTCATAAATCGAATTAAAATCTTCATTCAAAATGTCTAGACAAATATGATTGCACTTTCTAAATTTCTCTACTAGGCAATGTCTAGATCTGCATTGTGCAGTTTAATCATAAAATATCCTGAGTTGGATACTCACGAAATATAGTTTTAAAACTGCTTCTTCAGCAAACAATATATAATAATTATAAAATACCCTTTCCATGACCAAACTTATTTACTTCTGATTGTCCAGACAAAGATGTGTTTCAGAGGGTAGAAGCACTATTTGGCATCAAGCATTCTTGCGAAGTTACTTTTTCTAAATGACTGTTGTTTTCAAAGCTTTTTACAGTGGCTGAAACTTGGGGGGGAAAAAAATTCCAAGCTGAAAGTAAATATGTTATTCTGTGTTCCAAAACACTAAGTTTGATTTTTCTTGCTCTCTTCACCATATATGTCAACACCGAGAAATTATCATCTGTATTTAGCTGAGAAGAGGAGGCTCAGAGGGGACCTCATTGCTGTTTACAACTACCTGAGGGGAGGTTGCAGCCAGATGGGTGTGGACCTCTTCTTCCAGGCTGACGACACCAGAACGAGAGGGCACGGCCTCAAGCTACGCCAGGGGAGGTTTAATCTTAACATTAGGAAGCGGTTTTTCACANTGGGAAGAATTGCTTTAGTACGCATTTGCTATATAATGGGGGGTTTGTCTGTAAATATTTCCCCTTCACTGGCCTTATAGTCCCTTTTCTCATAATGAGGAAGCCATTGAGGCTTTGGGAGAAATTTATGAACATTTTCTAAAACCAACTGTGCTGCTTTATCCCCTCTCTTTTCATGGTGGAACTTTCTGCTTTGTAATACTACTATTATTCATGGTTTGCCTCCATGCAGAAAACTGAGAGTTTTTGACAGCCTTGAGAATCTTTTAACCTGTCATGTTTCAAATGTATCACCATCTGTTTCAACTCTACATCTGTCAGACTCACAGGACAGACAGGGTCACATTTTGAAATGAAGAGTCTAAAAGGCTCAGCATTCTAAATCAAGCCTTTATTTTGAATCCTGAATGACTAAGACACAACACCCTTTTAACTCAGTTTGTAGTCAGCTGTGTCTCCAAAGCAGATTCACCCTTTGGAAATAAACTATGAGAAGGAGCATAGACTGGGTACAACTAAGTCCCAGCAACACACTTTGAAGCAAGTAGTTCTCCCAGAGGTGCAGTTGCACACTGAAAAGGATTCTGACATCATTGGAAATACAGAATTGTGCTTGTATGGAAGACCTTGCCAACTCTCTCTTGCTGACTCCCAAGTCAAATGTTAGATGAGTAAAAAACCCGCAAAACCCCTTGACTGGGACTTCTGTTTATGTATTTATTTTGTCTTGGTTTTCCACTGTAGGTAGTGTGAAGCACAGTAAAATCTTTTATTCTGCTTGCAAAAGCAGAGCCGTCTAAAAGCTGCAGAGCATCACGAAGTATTGGGTCATAATGTCCTAGAACTCATGTTACAATGTTACTCAAACTGCTATGTGGTAATAAAATAAAAAAACCCCAAACCATAAACAAGAACGCCCCAACCAAAACCCACATTCTGTTTTCTTTGTTTAAAGTTTTTCGGGTGACTATAATTCTCATCTCTTCCACCCTGACTGTAGAAGGGCAAAAATAAGATAATGGTTTATCTCTTAGTTCCTCTCTTTACTGTTTTCTTTGTAGGCACACGGGATCAAAAATAGTTTTAAGAAAAACGTGTAGAAATGGATCCCACCAGCTCCAGTATTACCTGTTTAGTTTTCTCCTCACACGTGTTTCATCTGGCTGATGTTTTCTTTCTGTCTCCGGAAGAGAGTGAGCAGAATGTCAATAAAGCTGTCTGGAACTGAGAGAACTGATCTATGAGGATTTGTGAACACTCAGTGTTGATAATCTCAAAATCTGAAGCTCAAAATGCATAACAAAAACTAGAAAGTTATCAGATTAATGAATGAGAAATTGTTTGGCTTTGTCTCTACTTATAGATGTATTGCCTTTTGAAACCTACTGTCAGACAGCTGCAACATTGTCAATACATTCCTTTCTAGTAATATGATTTTTTTGTCTCTTCACTTGCACTATCTTGAGTTTTGTTGTCTGAAAATGCACCTTCAGATGATTCTGATCCTTTAAAAAGAAGCACATTAATTGTCCTCATTTGTTACAACACTTGCTTATCTTTGATTCCAACAGTTGAAGCTTTGCTTGTTTCTCATATTGGTTTTGGCAGTTCAGTCTACTGAGGGCCCCATAATTAATTTTTCTGTTCCCCAGTTCCCTTGAGAGAGACGACACCAGAACAAGAGGACATGGCCTCAAACTACACCAGGGGAGGTTTAGACTGGCTGTTAGGAAGGGCTTTTTCACAGAGAGAGTGATCGCTCAGTGGAATGGGCTGCCCAGGGAGGTGGTGGAGTCGCCGTCCCTGGAGGTGTTTAAGAGAAGACTCCTTGAGGAGCTCAGTGACATGGTCTAGATGGTGGGAGGCTTGGATGGATGGAGCGTGGTGCCTGTGGTTCCACACTTGTGGGCCTGATCCCTGGGTGGGTATTCGCTTGGGAGTTGGACTAGATGATCCTGTGGGTCCCTTCCAACTCAGAATAGCCTGTGAACCTGTGAACATGAACTCTCAAAGGTGAACACACACTTGTTATCCTCACTGCTTCTGGCACACATGGGAAGGAATACATAGAAGATCCTTCGTTTTTCCCAAAGAATTGTAGAGTTCAAAAGTTTCTTTGTGAGGAGCATGTCTTGAAATAGCAGCAATTTTTGTAAATAACATGGAGAATTTTTTCCTGAGTGACCACTTTGTTAACTCAGCTACTTCCATCAGTGTCAAGACAGTCCAGAATACATGATCTTGTAAACATTCGCCACCTCCTCTACTCCATGTGTGATCTTGATTGATCCCAAAGTCAAGCTAAGATCACAAGATTGCCATATTCATGAGTAAAAATTATAACTTTCCTGCAAACAAAGATGAGTTAAAGCTAAACAGAACACTCTGTGGGATATCTCAGAGTATTGTTATCAACCAGGATACCAGGTTTTCATGATTATTTTTTAATCTGTCAAAACAGAGATGCTGTTTTATAGGCAGGTTTTGTTTGTTAGGGTTTTGTGTAGATGTGATTTCCCAAGTGACACTTAGCATTGGCTTTTTTCCCCTATGAGGACAGAAGTGTTGAGCCTTCTCTGAATGGAAAAGAGTGATTAATAATAATAATACCTGTTTTTCAAGCCTGGATATTTCTTCTAAAACAACATATAAATTTTTTGTTGAAAAATATATTTTATTTTTCACTAGAAAATGTGGTTTCTGGAAAAGCTAATGAGACTTAACACTTCTTTCAGAACAGTAATAGGTATTTTTAAACAAGTTGATGCAGTTTAATTCAAAATATGTGATAAATGTATTTAACATGAAAAGTCAAATTTTCTTTTCCGTTCTTTGTATAATGTTTGGGATTAGCTCAATGTACTTCATCTCATGAATTTCTGAATAGCTCAGAGTCCAATTATCAATCCTAACTAAGCAGAACAACTGCTTTAGTGACTTTCCACATGGCAATTTATGTTAATTTATAGATACACATGCTGTAAGGCTAAACCTTTACACAGGAGGTACTGTAACTCATAATGATGCATGCAATCCAGGCTGTGAGTTTAGCAGTCCCAAGAAAAAAGTAACAGATTGATATTTTAGAACTGGAGGTGAAACGAGCTTGTTTTTATAAACAAATTAACTCATCCATGCCTTCATGCCATTAAAATTCCCCATTATTTAAAATTATAGGTTATGTTTCCATCTCACTTCCTTAGAGAAGGGAAATATTGTGTCTGGAATGCCTTCCAGCACTTTTGTTTGGCTGATGAAGGAAATGCCCAGTGGCAGGAGTTTGAGGTTCCTTTCTCCCTTAATTTCCTGTTAGTGGATGAGATTAATTTGTTGGGTGTATGTTTCTGGCACCTGTGGCAGGGATAATATGAGAAAAGAAGCTGCTTCTTTGAGTCAAGGGAGGAGGAAAGATGGAAGGTTGCAGGTTTCTTAGGAATCTAGCTCTGCTTGGAAGCAAACGTGCTGAAGGAAACACAACTACCATTATTTCACAAGTGTGCCACCTCAGAAAAGCAAGCTGTCTTTTAGCGTTTGGGAGGACAGTTCGACAATCATTTTTTGTTTTACCTGTCAGTGCTAAAAGGGTCTCTCAGCACTGCACATGCTGAGATCTAAAAGCAGTATAAAAATATCTCCTAACAATGAGAAGCATAGGGAAGAGAGATTCGCAGAGGAAATCTTTTCAGTGGCTGGGATTTCTCTGTTTCTGTGTGAATCTCTTCTTTGAGGCTGATGACACCAGAACAAGAGGGCATGGCCTTAAGCTGTGCCAGGGGAGGTTTAGACTGGATGTTAGGAATAGATTTTTCACAGAGAGAGTGATCGCTCATTGGAATGGTCTGCCCAGGGAGGTGGTGGAGTCACCATCCCTGGAGGTGTTTAAGAGGAGACTTGATGAGGAGCTCAGTGACATGGTCTAGATGTTGGGAGGCTTGGATGGATGGAGCGTGGTGCCCGTGGTTCCGCGCTTGTGGGCCTGATCCCTGGGTGGACGTTTGCTTGGGAGTTGGACTAGATGATCCTGTGGGTCCCTTCCAACTCAGAATAACCTGTGAACCTGTGAACTTTAATACTCAGCAACAAAAAAAAATCCCCAAATGGATGTTTTAATCCAGAGGTAGTGCTGATTACTTGGGTATTTAGTATTTCTTTTACCAAAGGGGTATGAGATACTTCCTTTTCTCATGTCACCTTTACTTGCTAGAAGCCGTATGTCTTCTGAACTGTTGGGAAGGATGAGGCCTGGCACCTTTTCCTGTGGGGAAAGGAGAGGGCAAAGTGGGACTAAATGGGAGGGTATTTTCATTTGTAAGATGTGCCAGTGTGTTGGCTCCTCTTCTGAGAGGGCCATGAAATGCACCACTCCTAGTGCTCTACACTGAAGTTGTTGTGCTCTAAACTGTGCCTTTACTTTCAGTGACACCCCTGCAAAACCAGTGAAACTATTCAGCATGAGCAGAATCTGCATGTGCAGAGTCGGTTGGTAGGATGAGAAGAAAGGACTAAAGGTGATACAGGATTTTATTAAGCCACAGTGAATCAGGAGAGAAGGCTTAGGGGAGATCTTTTTGGTACTGACAGCTCACGAACAGGAGGGTACAGATGGGACCCTGCTTCCCAGGCAGTGGCTGGACATCATCTGCAGAATAAGTCCCTTTTATCCTCTCCCTTTACTTCTGCACGTGACCCTTTTTTCTTTATTAAATTGCCTTTATCTTGGTCCATGAGTTTCTCATCTGACTTTTTCCCCCTGCCTTGCTGAAGTGGGAGAACACAGAGTATGGTTTTTTGGCACCTGCCAGCTAGGAAAGATCAAACCATCACAACTCTTTGTGGCAGGAAACACGGGGCATGAGGAATGCAAGATAAAGGCAGTAGTTGGAAGAGGTAATGAGTAAAACATAGATTGAACATTGCCAAATAGCAGGGATTTTGTGGGGAATTATTTCTCATAATTCTACTGAAGGGTAAGGTATGGTAAATTGTCCAGCCTTGTTACATGTTTTTGACTTTGGCATGGTGAGATCTTTGTTGATCCAAATGAAGTTTATGAAGATAATAGATTTTGTGATGAATGTACTTTTTAATAATAATAATAACAATAATTCTTAAATAAGAGATTCACAGAGGTGAGGATGGAATGAGATGGGTTAAAAGTGCCGGTAGTGGGGTAGATGAGGTGGTTTAAGTGAGAAAGCATCAGAATATCCCCCAGCATTGGACAGACCCTGTTCCAACCAACTCTGAAAGTTTATTTACTATATGTGTGTTTATGTTCTTGCAA
This sequence comes from Pitta sordida, assembly GCA_013390025.1. Classification (NCBI taxonomy): domain Eukaryota; kingdom Metazoa; phylum Chordata; class Aves; order Passeriformes; family Pittidae; genus Pitta; species Pitta sordida. Next base: position 29,728 of record WEKX01001320.1, read on the forward strand.
GTAATATTTTATCTAACATTTTAGAACTTTTTTTTTTCCTTTTCAGGATATTTTAGAATTGAACCTGAAAAATTGCATAGCACAACACTGTCACCAAAGATCTGGCAGATAAGGTCTCATTGTGAAATTCAAGAACAAATACGAGTTATAGTCACTTGATATGGTTAAAGCTTCTTGATTGACTCATCTGAGAAGCAAAATTAATTTGCCTAGGTACTTCCATTTCTGGAAGGAATTTAACACAAAATTCAGGGAAAAATTAGTAAGATTAATAAGTATAAATTACATGTTAACTTGTGATTGGTAATGCTTGCCTAAGGCTCTTGGATCTGGTCCTTTCATAATGTTAGTTCAGTACTTTTGTAACATTAAATATTCAAGAAGGTAATAGCAGAGAATTAAAGAAGAATTTTTTTTTTCACTCTGTAGTTATTATTCCTTTTTGACATATTCTTACCAAAGTCTACTGTGAGATGAGGTGTGGTTTTCTCAGTTACTTGGGGCATTAGGATTAGGACTGTAGTAGACCTTGGCAAGAAAGTGGAAAGGTCTTGCAACATTGTAGGTTACAGGATTCTCCCTGTTAATAAGTGATTTTTGTAATTTTTTTCATCATATTCTGCTGCCCATTTCTTTAGGGCCTTCATCAGAAGAGCAGACAGGTCAATATTTTTCTAACCTTAATATAGGTAAAATAAATTGTAAACCAAGAACTTTTTCTTATTCTGCTACATTTATTGAAGGCCACAATTATGATTAAATAAGGTCTCATCAAGCACATACAACTTTCTTCTTTGGGTTTTCTTGTTTGCCTTGTCAGGTTTAATCATACTTCAACTTTATCTTTTTTGTCTTGTTGCATCAGAATGATATGACATGACATGATTGATTTAAAGCAAAATTACATGTCATATAGTGAAAATTTTTATCTGAAAGCCATAGAATAAAAAAAGTCATGCTTCAAGTAAGGCATGGAGAGCTTTTTCCCCCCTTAATATATATTAAAAAACACAACTAATCCTACTGTAAGTGTCCTCTTGAGATTTTTATGTCATTGTAAGAGATGACAGTTCTTCTGAGGCCAAAAGTACCAAATTGGGTGAACTTGAATAGGCTGAAAAATTCAACAGTGATGCCTTCAACAGTTTGCTTTTCTGAGGGAAGAAGCCCATTATTATTCAAGATAATTAAAGAATTAAAACCCCCTGAATAAAAACCCCTCCACATATCTTTTCAGTTTTCTTTTTTCCTTCTCTAATGCAGAGTCTTTGTCTGCTAAGAAATTTTTAATGCTTAAAACCCCTCAATAATAACTTTTCAGAACATTTCCAGGTATATTGTGAGAAAATTTTCTGAAATCAAAAGGATTTCAATGCATCTTATTTTTCAAACGTTTTCCTGAGTAGACCTGTCAGTTACAGGGTTCTCCAGGCAGAGGAAATGATGGATTTCTTGAAATGCTTAACTCTTGCAAACCAATAACAGAAAATATAGACCATCCTCTTCAGCAGTTACCAATTTCAGAATCAGCGGAATAATGTTTAATCTATTTTGTATGTTGATTTTCTTTTCTTTTCAATCATTACTCAAGACTAGGAAAAAGTTATAAATTTCGGGGGAATAGTCCCATGTTTTTGATCTTTTAGCCTTAAAAACAACTTGATTTCATGGAGTCTGGAAAAGAGCATTAAGAGGTTTAACATGATATGAATCATCAGTAGGCTTTAACAAGACCAATGATAAATTTTGCAAATGGGCCTCTCAAGCCCTTCTAGATAAAACCCTTTTTTGGGCTTCTTACCCTGAAAAAACAAGGCTGTGAATAGCAGATCTTTATAATGAAGAAAGACACAAAAATGCATTTAAAAGCAGTTGAAAATGTCTTCACAAAATATGTGTCTTAATTTGTGCTGGATACCTCAGGTAAAGGATATTTCAAATCTTAAGTGTCTCTGAGCTTAAAGTTTAGATGTTTACTTTGTATCTAATTTAAATATTTCTCCCTGAAAATGTTTTTACAGTGTATAATTGATCCCAATACTTTAGAGAAAAACCCCCCTTAAATAGCAGAAGGCAGTTCCTTCTTATCTACATCCTTTTAGTTTCCTGTTTTCTAAATGAAATAACCCATATAGAGGTGGGGGGGGTGGCCCTATATG
>WEKX01001322.1:0-32543 GCA_013390025.1 Pitta sordida
CACCACTGGGCTGCTGCCACTGTGCATACTTACAATGCTTCTGCGATGGGGAAGCCCTGAGGCTGTGGCAAGGAAGGGGTGTCCCTGGGCTCTGGTCGGCAGTCTTGGAGCTTGGGAAACCTTAATTTGCAACACTGTGACACCTGGGGCCCCTAATGGCAGGGGGTGGTGTCAGTGTCGGAGTTTATTTCCCTCTACATACAATATGTACATGGGGAAACAGAAGCCTCCTCCTGCTGTGACAGTGGTGTGGCCCAGCCCCGTGGGGAGGGTGCACAGTGCCTCTCGCTTGCCATGGCATTTATTGTAGTCCTGTGAGTCTATAAATGGAACCTTTTCCCCACTCATAAAGGAGGGTAAGTCTTCCGGGGTAGGGACCAGGCACACCGACTCACAGTCGGGGTTATAAATGCCATGGCGAGTGAAAGGCACCGCATGCCCTCCCCACGGGGCCGGGCCAGTCCTGCCCCACAGGGACCGTCAGCACTGCCCTTCGGCAAACAGAGGCAGTGCGCATGTGACGACTGGGAAGCTCCATGAATCACTGAGGCAGGTTCACAGGGAAAATTTCTTGTGAACCAGCGAGGTCACAATGGAGAAGCCACAATGCAGCGAGGCATGACTGTAACAGACTTGCATCTGATGGAAAATGATGCATATGATGGAAAAAGAAGCCACTCCACAAATCTTCAGTATTTATGCAAGACAAGTGGCAACAAAAATTGTTCTATTCTTTCAAATCTTCCTTAAAACAACCTAATTCCATGCTTTGACTTTAACTGCCTTGAGCTACAGATCTCTCTGTATCTCTGAAGGAACTTTTCCTACATCTGCTGTTAGTTGCCTCTTACGCATCTGCTAATTTGACCTTTGTTATTGCAATTTCTTCTTTTTTTTCCTCTATCTGTACTGACACGAAGAATAAAAAAAGAAATTCTTCTTCAGAAGCTGGTCAACAGCCTGTTATCTTGTTTATCTGGAAGCCAGATATTAGATTCCAATTACAATCTGAGGTTCATAATTTAGGAAAGCTATTGCGATACGTATTCTATTTGATGTAGCATTACCTTCCCAGCCTAGACCTTGTTTTGGTTTATTTGTAACTCCAGTAGTCTAATGACCAAGTTGCTATAAATTGAACTTTATATCTGTGTAATTCTGCAGGGGCCAGTAATAGTTAATGTAATTTTGACTCACATACACACACACGTAAACATGTAACTGAAGGATAGTAACAACAAGCAGTAGTTCTGTATTGAATGAACATTCTCCATGTCTTTAGAACATAAATGGCACAGAACGAAGTATCTCTGGTTCTAGAAAAAAAGCATTATTTAGAGTCGTGAAAGCATAGGATGGTAGCATAAACTGTGGAGGTGCTGATATTGGGGAAAATTAAGACAGGTCCCAGAGCTACAAACAAATTATCAGTGGTCTATTCCTAGTCATTAAAGGGATACGGTCTCAGGAAGTAGGTAAAGCTGAGTTTAGTTCAAGGGCAACAATGAACAAAGGTCAAGAATATCTATGTCGAATCTTATATACAGTTTTGCCTTGGGAGCTAAAGAAGGAAGAACAAGCAGACTCAACAGAGGATTTAACATAATTTGCAAGCACACCCTCCCAAGAAAACACAGGAGAATGGAGGAAGAATTTTCCAGCACTAGCAGCGGCTGGCCTTCTGCTAGTACAAGCCTGGGATGTTGACATCCTCATTGAGGAAGATGAATGCTGATGGCCATTAGAACCAGAGGAGCAGAGTAAAGGTGAGCATAACCTCAGGGAAAAGAAGCACGTTTACACACCTACTCACAAGGAAAGTGTGAATGTAACATTTTAAACTGCATTAGTATTGGGTTACTTTTCCATGATTGTGTTCTTTTCTGTAATTAGACCTGGAGAGCAATAATGATTTGATTAAACTGGTAACATTTGTATCATACTTACAATATATTGTTGGCTCTGTATAAAAGGTGTGATTTTGACCATAACAAAATTTTTCATGCAACATTGCCTGTGTTTAAAAGTAATAACAGCTCTGAGCTGCCATTCTCTGACAGCCTGTAAATTCACTTTTCGAGTATAATGTTGGCCTTGCAGATTTTGAAGTAGACAGGTTTTCACAACTTTTGGGGTTTTTATTTCCTTCACATATTTTCTCACTCTAAATATCTTTCTACTATGATTTTCTGCTCCTGATGTTCATCTGCATTCTATTTAAACATTTCAAAATATTTTACATTCAATGGCAACACTAATTTAATTTTTTTCTTTCCCAGAGAAGAAGTTCCTTCACATTGTCTTAGTGTCCAAATATCTGGAAAATCAACTTTGTAATTCAGTATCTGACATATTGGAAATACCGATCCATCAAGTCAGCCAACTAATTCAGCATGCTAAAAGTGGCAAAATGTAAGCACTGGATTCATCTTTCTTTTGTAAAGAATATAGGGTTCACCTAAAGAAAAACATTTTGTGAAGTTCAGGCAAAGTAAATGAGTGGACTCAGAAATTTTAAAAAACCCAAACAACCAAACACAAAAAAACCCCACAACAAATAAAGTGGATTTTTTTTAAAAAAAATGAGATTATTTCAGTCTTTGTCAGTTCTCCAAAATGCTATTTTAAACATTTTTAAATCTCAAATTACACCCCCCCAATAGTTAATTTGAAATATAAAAGCTATTAATTCTCAGATTCATTAAAAATTTATGGAAGAAATACTCCTTGTTCAATTGATACATTCTCCCCTCACCTATTCTGTCTAATCAGCTTTCAAATAAAAGGAAAACAATAAGCATGGCTAGGATAGAACAGGACAGGACCAAAACTATAGCTTTCATCTTCAAGGAATGCACGCAAGCAATACTTTAACTTTAATCATGCTTCTATATCCCACTGATTTTTGTGAGATAAAAGTGCATGCTTAAGCAACATAGGTGCATTCTGTCCTAGATACTTTTGTTCCTGCACTAATCAAAACATCCTTAGGCAGCCTCATTTCCTCAATTCGGAAAGCTATCTGGCTATCTATGCAATATATTCTACATCTATAGATTAAACAAATAGAAGAAAGATCATAATATCATCAATATCATCATGACAATATTAAAAATTAGCCCACCATGGCAAAATCTGAAATTTCCATTAATTTACCTTCCACTCTTCATGGAGTGGAAGTGATGAAATTAAAAAAAACCAGACCATCAAAATACTGAACAAGTAGTCCAGAAAAGTATTCTAATAAATGCTTCCATCAGATTCTGAAAACCTTCTAAAATTCTGTCAGAAATATATTTAATACACTTATTTATCAAAATTTCATAACAAGTGGATTAATCATGGGGAAAATTTAATTTGACAATATTTTAATTTGCACATATGCAGGTAATACACCCACATATTTATAAAAAAATGAATGGTTAATATGTGTATTGTCATTCTTCCCAAACTTCTCATTCAACAGTCAACGCAGAGAGCATCCACTTAGAAAAAAATGTACATAGCGTTATTTCATGGATACTTAGAGGAGTGTGGACTACACTGAACATGAGTTACAATGAAAACAGTGTTTTGAACATATTCTTTTACATAGAATTAGCTTTTACATATCTGTGTGATACAGAAATATTTCATTTTCTTGTTTGTCACTGTTTCTCACCATGACATGTCCTGCTTTTAAAACATAACATAGTTGTTGTTGTTTTTAAAGATGAAAACATCTTTATTCATTCCTGCAACTATTTAGCAAAAGTATGATTGCACAATTAATTTATCAATGTTGTTCTGAAACCAGGATATCTAAGTAAAATGTCACATAATCAGCTAGGTTGGAAAAGACCTCTGAGATCATCAACAACACCACCTTGTCAACACCAACACTACCTTGTCAACTAAGTGCCACATATAGACCTTCCTTAAACACCTCCAGGGATGTTACTGCAAAACCTCCCTTGGCAGCCTATTCCAATGCCTAATCATGCTTTCCATAAAGAACTTCCTCCTAATGTCTAACCTAAACCTCCCTTGGTGCAGCTCAAGACTGTGCCATCTTGTCCTACTGCTGGTTGACTGGGAGAAGAGACCGACCACCATCCGGCTACAACCTCCATTAAGGCACTTTTACAGAAGGCAAAGGTCTCCCCTAAGCCTTCCCTTCTCCAGGCTAAACAACTCTAGCTCTCTCAGCTGCTCCTCTCAGGACTAGTGTTCAGTCCCTTCAACAGCCTCATTGCCCTTCTTTGGACATGCTCCAGTACCTCAACAACTTTCTTAAACTGAGGGGCCCAGAACTAGACACAGTACTTGAGGTGCAGCCTAACCAGTGCTGAGTACAGGGGAAGAATCACCTCCCTTGTCCTGCAGGCCACAGTATTCCTGATGTGGCCAGGATGCCATTTGCCTTCTTGGGCACCTGGGCACACTGCTGGCTCATGTTCATCCTATTGTCAAGCAGTACTCCCAGGTCCCTTTCTGCCTGGCTGCTCTCCAGCCCCTCTGTCCCCAGCCTGTAGCACTGCAGGGGGTTGTTGTGGGGTCTTGTTGAAACTTATGGCATTGGGTTCAGCCCATCTATCCAGCCAGGCCAGGTCCCTCCTGCTTTCCAGCAAATTGACACTGCCTCCCAACTTGGTGTCATCTGCAAATTTGTTAATGGTAAACTCCATACACTCATTCAGATCGTCAATAAAGATGTTACACAGGAACAGGTTTAACACTGATCCCTGGAGGACACCACTGGTGACTGGCCACCAGCTGGATGTGGCACTACTCATCACAATCTCTGGGTCCAGCCATCCAGCCAGTTCTTAACCCAGCACAGAGTGCACCTGTCCAAGCGGTGGGCTGTCATCTTTTCCTGTGGGAAACAGGATCAAAGGTTTTGCTGAAGCCCAGGTAGACTGTATCCACACCTCCAGGTAAGGTGGATGTCAGTGTTTTGGTTTTAGGCCTGACAAATTTCTACTAACTTCACTAGGACCACACTTACCAAGGAACTAGCACACGGAGGAATATTGACCTGTGGAGGCCTTATGGGTACCCAGGCCTTTCAGGCAGTGTGACATCCTTTCTGGCCTCCAGCTACCTCCCCAGAATAATGCAAGTCTTCTGGAGACTTTGTACTCAATTCTCTAACTGTCAGCCCAGGCAGTCTGCACTCTGTGAGTCAAGACTGGATTGGCTCAGCCTGATGGAGAAAAGTCCATTAAGTACAACATACAATAATAATGAAAGCAAAGCCACATATAGCTGAGCAATTGCTTAGCAGATCAAGGACTTGAGAAGAAAACTGACTTAGGAAGGTATAAAGGAAAAAAAGCACAAATGGAAACTCAGCAATGCTGAGCATCAGCCTGTCCCTCATCTGGCTGTTCAGTGATCACACAGTTGAGATACCCAGTTTGGGGTACTTATTTGCAGGATCATATTGATGTTTAGACTAGTATCTTATTAGTTCCAGTTATGTGTTTGGTGTACTAGCCAGTAAACAGCTGCTTTGTACTCTTAAGTTTTGTGTATCATTCTTTGCTGAGGTTCTTTGAGCACAAGACAATTTCACAGAATCATAGAAAGACTTGGATTGGAAGAGGGAAATTGTCCATACAAGAAGAAATAATGCACGGACATGGAGTTTAGTGTTTCAGTTCTTGAGATCCATCAAAATACTATGCTTGGCTTCCAGCAGTCATGACAGAATATTGTGAATCTCTAGTATATGTGGGGTTTACCTGTCAGTCCAATAACGATATAACAGATAATCTAGGGCATTTCAAATTGTCCAAATGGACAACTGGTTCTTTCTATCCTAGCTGTAGATTACCTGCATAACATGATAAAAAACATCTATTTGATGTTCCTACTTTGAAATTCTCTTTGGAAGATCCTTCTTTTTTCACTGACTATGTTGAATTTTAGGAAACAGCAAGTTCTGCATTAAGTTCTCATATTAGGTCACCAAATGCATCTCCACACTAACTATTAGTTTCAACAGGAAAAATATAAATGCAGTTGCCTCTACAGCAAGCATCTAATTCAAAACAACCCAACTTATCCATGAGATCTGTGAGATCGTCTGTGAATGGGGAAGGTTCTTGTTACATAGATAGAAGATACGGAAGCTGATGCATGTCAATTTAAATTCTAAAAACCAGTTACCATTCAGGTATCTGAGAACATATCTTGGAACATACAGGTCATCTCACGCAGAATTTGACATAACCAGCTAGAGGGATGTCTAATGTTTAGAAAAATACGGGTTTCTGCAAGTGTGTTCAGACAAAAAAAAATCAGATATGGAGAGCAACTCTGTTTGTCCAACTGCAGAGCTGAAGAAATGACAACATCATCTACTGATGATTTTGGCCAGATTGCAGGCACTCAGTTCGATTTCTTTCACAGGCAACTTGTGTCATTTGAAATGCATTACTATAATCTTCCTGGCCTTAAACTGTCACACCAGAAGAATGTGGGTCTCCAAAATGTCCTGTCTTATCTTTCCATTGCAATTAATGGACCAATTCTTGTCAATTGCAACAAGCCTGGATCAGAGTTCTCATGAAATACACCAACATAAAACAAATTACACTCATCAAGGTCTCTAAAAAGTCTTCTGTCATACCTGCTATTCTGATAGATACATTTTGGGTATTCTGGGATTTTTTTACCCAATGAAACTGAATATTGATNACAGGAAAAATATAAATGCAGTTGCCTCTACAGCAAGCATCTAATTCAAAACAACCCAACTTATCCATGAGATCGTCTGTGAATGGGGAAGGTTCTTGTTATATAGATAGAAGATACGGAAGCTGATGCATGTCAATTTAAATTCTAAAAACCAGTTACCATTCAGGTATCTGAGAACATATCTTGGAACATACAGGTCATCTCACACAGAATTTGACATAACCAGCTAGAGGGATGTCTAATGTTTAGAAAAATACGGGTTTCTGCAAGTGTGTTCAGACAAAAAAAAATCAGATATGGAGAGCAACTCTGTTTGTCCAACTGCAGAGCTGAAGAAATGACAACATCATCTACTGATGATTTTGGCCAGATTGCAGGCACTCAGTTCGATTTCTTTCACAGGCAACTTGTGTCATTTGAAATGCATTACTATAATCTTCCTGGCCTTAAACTGTCACACCAGAAGAATGTGGGTCTCCAAAATGTCCTGTCTTATCTTTCCATTGCAATTAATGGACCAATTCTTGTCAACTGCAACAAGCCTGGATCAGAGTTCTCATGAAATACACCAACATAAAACAAATTACACTCATCAAGGTCTCTAAAAAGTCTTCTGTCATACCTGCTATTCTGATAGATACATTTTGGGTATTCTGGGATTTTTTTACCCAATGAAACTGAATATTGATGCTTATATGACAAATTTGTGCCTCCTTTGACTTTCATGGAAGTTCAGATAACCAAAGCACTACTGGTTGCATCATTGAATAAGAAGGTTTTTTTAAAATCAATGTAGTTTCCATAAATTACATGATAAAAGGTGCTTCTGGGGAGATGTAGGAGGGAAAAAAGCAAAAAGCTCCACTGTAACCCAATCTACTCTGTATCTTTGCTGGCCCAGTTGAATAGCAAACATTGAAAAATCCTAAATACAGTTGGCCCTCTTGCACTTCGTGCCCCCCATATTGCAGCTTCAGATCTCAGCAGCATGATTTTTTAGCCATGAAGGAGACCCATTTTCACAACTGTGCATGTGCGACCTGCCGCTGCGGCAGCGGTGGCGGCGCGGACAGCAATGGGGGTGGTGGCTCTGCTTCGCTGATCCCCCAAGGCTCTGCTGCTTCCCCACCCCCTGCCCCCCGGGCACAGCCGGGGCTCCACCGCTTCACCACCCCACTGGCACAGCCACCACGGCAACCAATGCACAGCAACACAGTGNACAGCAACACAGTGCTGAAACAGCACTGGGGATCATCTGGGAGTGCGGGGCAAAGTTGCATATTAATAAGCTCCCATTCAATGCGGAAGTAGGGCTTCGTGGAGCCCGATTAAGACCATGGGTCCGCAATATAGGAGACCCAACTCTATAGTGTCTTTTGTATTCTTTCCAGAAAAATGTACACAACTTCTTTGTAAATTCGTCTCTTACAACAATCTAACCTACACATTGACTCATAGAAAAGAAAGCTTCTGTGAGCAGGGAAGAGTTCAGTCTTTTCCACCTTTAAGGTTACAACCATACCACCAGCAACTTTAAAAAGATTCCCTCACACTCCAAAGAGAACTGAGACTTGTAAGGCTTGATTATGAAACTGGGAAATTTTATTTTGCATGAATTGTTCTTTTCTGTTTCCCCTACTTCCCACAGTCTTGTACACATTTCTTCAGTATTTCTCCAGCAGAAACTACCTACATAAAATTAATCTCGACGATAGCATGTGATGCTCGTTAGTCAGAACACTTAAGGAGGATGAAGTACTTTAGCCTTAAGGACTCTTAAAATGAGAATCATTTATTCTCTGTTTTCTTCTGTGAAATGGATTCTTGCTGTTACTAATGTAAAAACCTGCTGCTAAATGTTTTGACTGTACATATTAGCCAGCTGGTGGTTCAGTTCTCACTATTGAGTTGCCCAGAAATGAAATAATTTATTTAGCTATGAAAAGTGTATTGTGCTGTACCTTTCGGATTTGTGACTGTAATCTGTAATCACTGGGGAGTTTATTTGGATTTGTAATAATACTGGAGTTGGTAATTTATAACAACAGGAAAGGAGCTCACTGAGTAGAGCTTATGAAGTTTGAAGTTTTTCAATAAACTGCAGAATTTTTTATAACATGGACGCTGTTAGCAGTCTAAAATTTGCTAAAATATTAATCTGCGTTATCCTAATAAACTGCAAGCAAACCCCATGGATTTGAAAGGTCTCTTTCTAAGCTAATATTGTCTCTTCATATCTATATAGAAAGAAATCATTCAAAGCTCACTGTAGTCAGAGTAAAGGCTCCTGTTGACTGGAAAACGACTGGACTCATGTTCTCAACAAAAAGACTGTTTAACACAAAGAGATCCATTAATGTCAATTTATATGATTTTCATTGCATATTTGTTATTTCTATTTACTTCTTATCATTCCTTGTTTTTCAACAGGCTGACACTTGAAAATTTTAGTCAGAAAAATACTGGTATTCGAATACTTTCTTTCGTTATTTGATCCAAACACTGATTTATATTCTTAAAAGAAATAAAGAAAAAGTAACAGAAAAAACACATACAAACAGAAGAGGACTATATCATACTGTAATTCTCCAAAAGATCACTAGTACAAAGATGAGTATTTGTGACACAATATTCACCACGACAGGCATTGGTTTTTAGCTTTTGTTTTGTAAAACGTCCAACATGATCCAATGAGAAATTTATCTTTCTTGAATAAGAATTTTCTAGGGAATAGTCCCTCTGAGATACCTAATAGAGCCTGGAGCTGACCCTCCAACCCTTAAAGGATACAGAAGAAATGGAGGATACTGTTATAAAGGTTCTCAGAGCTGTCTATTGAAGGCTTTGTTTCCTAAATTTTATGTATCTCTACTTGCAGGAATGGGTGGTTGATCTGGTGATTTTTTTATTTTACATTAAAAGAATGTGCATTTGTCAGGTTTGATATATGATAGATTCCAGTACTGCTGCCAGATGAAGAGTTAAAGAGAGTAGGCCATTATATCTCACTGCAAAAGAGAGAAAATGAGAAAGCTGTAATAAACACAACACTAATCCCTCTGAAAAGCAGGAGATCTTGTTATTGTTATTTTACAACAGTGAAGAATTTTATAGTTGTGCATTGCTACAGTTTGTGTTTTAATGACTCTGTTCTATTATTTTTAATTCAACACTAGTCTTCCATGTACAGTTATTCACAGATGTTTAATTGCTATTTACAGATGCAAAGCATCAAATTTTAGCAATTCCATTAATTTTACTACCAAAAAGTGTTTTAGAATTGTTAAAGAGAGGAAAAAGTTATTGGCAGTACTTCACAGTCTCTTTCAGTCCAGGTGTGTCATGAGCTTAATCAAGTTACTAAATATTGCCCCAATTAAAAAAAAAATTAAAAATTACAAGTAGAAAACAGCGAGTATGACTGTGAACAGGATACTGAATGTGTATCATAGCTAAAAATGGAACTATAGAATCATTTAGGTTAGACAAGACCCTTAAGATGGACCAACTGTTAATACAACACTGCCAAGTCCACCACTAAGCCACGTCCCTAAGTGCCACATCTGCACATTTCTTAAATACCTACCAGGATGGCAACTCCAGCATTTCCTGAGGCAGCCTATTACACGGTGTGAAAATAGGGTTTGTCTTGTCAAAAATTACTTTTCATAAATAAAGATGTCTTAAGTAGCATTGCTTTTAGACTTGTTAAAAATTTTTACATTAAAAGATACATATAGAGAAGCTGAATTACTGTTTGTTAAGTGTTTATTCACTTTACCAAATAGCAGGATTTTGATCCTGAATGAACTTAGAGATGCCCTGCATCCATTTTTCAAAACTTCCATTTAAATAAAATATTCTGGTTTACACTTAGTACAGTATAATAAGTATATATAATAGTATCATCCTTGAATGAGAAAACAAAATTTTCCTGTGATGATACTGAAGGACTTCCATTTATCTGCAGATTTTGGCTTTTACATCAGTGAAAATGCATTCTTTCAAATACGAGCAGGAAAATAAACAGACATTGCTTTAAAAAACAAAAGCCTCCCCCAAAAACTAAGGAAGAAAAAAGGCCAGCTCTAATCAAACATGAATTAGCTTCCCTTCCTACTGACGAGCAACCCCACCTTCTCAAGACAATTTCTTTTATTGCTGTTTTTTACTGAGTGCTATAAAATCTTGCGCTGGGTTTGCTGTGGCCGATTTTTTTCTTGCAGCGGGAGGGCCTCATTCCTGCGGGAGCAAAAACCCTTCAGTTTTTTTCCTTTTCCTCTCTCGTCCCCTGTTTGTATGGGGCCGAGGAGGAAATGAAGTGAGAAAGTGCTTGTGGGTGAACCTCTGGCATCCAGCCAGAGTCAAAACACAACAAATCTCAAAACACATTTTAATGAAAAAAACCTCCTAAGCCCTTTGGTTTAAAGCCAAAATGCTTACACTTCAATGCATTCATACACATTTTTAGTAACAAAATAAGGATTACAATAGCACAATCTTCTTTTCAATTTTATTATGACCAAAACATGTTATGTTAATTTTGGAAAAGAGGGCTAATCAATAAACTTCTCTAACCCTGTAATCACAGAAGAATAAATGGTGAATATATTCATAGGTAAATGTATTATCTCTGCCTGTAAGCAAATTTTGCTTCCTTACAAATTTAATTCATCATTATATTATTCTTCTCAAAGGGCAATCAAGAGTGATGCCATAATAAGCCACATAACGCAGCCTAAGACTGTCCATAGCAAGATGTTACTGAGATGTGTTCATAATGAAGTCTAATCTAACAGCAGATGTTTGGCATTCAAAGACATGTATATTAAAATACTGAACTCTACCCATGGTGAATGGGCTGGAAAGATATTTTGGCTGAAGGCAGAAACAGTGTAGAGATTTATTTAAAATTACACTTTGATATATTGTAAAGAAAAAAGTGAGGGGTAAACAACTAGGATCAAGAAAGTTTCCGTTACACTTTTCCAGGGGTAAGAGCCATTTTCAAAAATATGCTAAGCCCCCTGCTTGCATGCGCTGCAAAGAACACCTAATTGTGTTTGAATAATAGCTTCCAGTAAAACTACCTACAACAATATGTAAAAGTCAGAAAGGGAAGGGAAAATGGGTTTCAAACTGGAGTGTTAGCCATAGAAAACACCCTACCTAGTTAAAAAAGTATTAAAGAAGCCAAACTATCTTGGTTAAGTCAAATCATAAAACTTTTGTTATAAACACTGACTTACCACCTGGCCCCTTATGAAACACTCACTTATCACTTCTTCTGTTTTAGTGCAGACTTCAAAATATTCAGTGTCTGTTCTAGTGCACAAAGCTTGTGAATCATTGTTCTGTCATTCCTACAATGCAGACCCCCCCTTACAATGAACAAGGACCCCTTCTAGACACAATGATCTGGAAAAACCACAACAATAATATCATGCCATCAGCACTGCTTGGGGGCATTGGATTAGATTGAAAGTAGAAACATTAAAATACTATAGAATAGGCTTATTTCATTGATTTTACAGAACCAGTTGTATGTGAAAAAAATCCAAACCACAAACCCCAGCAATTATTAATCTAGACAACACAACTATGCAGAAGACATAGACACAGATTCATTTATGCATGCTGCAAAAATTTCTCAGTAAAGAGGTATTTTTCTCTGTAGTGAAAATTCAATGTCAGTATGAATGTAGACATTCCTGAGTATCCAAAGCCAAAATACGGAGATAACCCAAATATACAAGTGCATCTTTGTTCCTGAGAAAGATATAGGTCAAATATCTCCGCTATGGCACATCCAGCATTATGCTAGAATAGCACTACAGCATTACATTCTTTCTACTGTTACACTCAAATTTTTGATCAAGAAACCAAATAAAAAATAGGGAACTTTGTAGCAGAGTGAGCAACATCAGACGCTTTAGTCCTAATATCTCAATGACTTAAATGACTGGGACACCGAGAATTAGTGTTGTTGGAGAGGTAAAGTTCACATGTTCACAGGTTATTTTGAGTTGGAAGGGAACCATAAGGATCATCTAGTCCAAATCCCAAGCAACTCCCACACAGAGATCGCTCCCTCAACCCCAGAGCCATGGGCACCATGCTCTGTCCATCTGAGCCTCCCATTATCTAGACCATGTAACTGAGTTGCTATTTATTAAAAAAAGATGAGAAATTTTCCTTTATGAGAGATCATCCTGTATTTTCTGGACTTGCAATTGTCTCTGATTGTGCTACTTACATAAGATTCACAAAAGGTGGAACAAAAATGCTTTTATCAGGGTGTTTTGTAAAATGCAGCATGAAGAAAGCTAAAAGTTGGTCCATCACATTAAACTTCATGTACGCTGTCACTGAAAATTCTGGGTTTTTTTTTCAATGACCTAAACATATAATATCTTGCAGGCCAAGAATTGTTCCAAGTTTACTTTTTCAATTCCATACTTTTCAATACAAGTAAAAAACAAATGAGTTCATATTTGTGCAATGTTATTTTAAAATATACCCAAGTTTATGCTTACATATGCATGCAAATCACTTAGGCTGTATTTTGTGCAGTAAGGATAAAAGGATGAAAACATGCCTGCAATAAGAGAAGAAAAAAAGTTGCTCACCAAATTAATAACCAAATTTCACATCAACACTGTGTGTGTGATTTTCTTTTTTAAATTATAGTTTTAATGAAATCTGGAAGAATAGAAAACCTGGTATCTGATGATCTTACATCTCTAAAGCAGATGGCTTCACTATCACTTATGATTGAAAAAGCTCATTTTGTAAGAGTCATCAGAGATTTCATGAATACATGGAGGTAAAAAATTTGAAGGTTTATGGCCATGTCTACAAAATTAGACTTATATCAATTATTTTGTGCATTAAAGTCTGAAGTGAGCCGAATTTATATCTGAGGAGTCTGAAAATAGTTCTACAGCATCGGCTATTTTATTGTAGGCCAAAATTATCTCATTAGATGTCCCATGTATTTTGGTTCCTTCATTGTCCTCAGTCACATTTAAGGAGAATATAAGTGTCTGAAGTCTTGATACATTTATTATTGAAGTCCAGCTGTGATAAAGAGCCATTAAAATCTCATTGGCTGCATAATGTTATGCTTAAAGCACAGCAGAAGCATTTTGTACCAGTCAGATACATCATAATACTTCTCAGACTAGGGAGCATTAATAGCATTCAACACAACAGAGGGCAATGCCTTAACTGGCATTTAAAAGACTGAAAGAAAATAACCAGAAAAGGAGTTAATCCATCCTCTTTCTGTTAAGTGAAATCTGCATCTGCAAATCCAACAGATACCCTGTACTGTGATCCTTCAACCATTTTGGTAAGTGTGACAAGGGATTTCAGTGCCTGAAACCTCCTGATACATGCACAAATAGGAGGGGAATAATGTCTCCATACACTGTGTCTGTAAATTGAAAAATTAAAAAAATAATTGAAAATATGGGGAAAACAAAAGGTAACACAGAAATTGAGGTAGAGGATGCTGAACATGGAAAGAATGACAAGTCTTTAAAACATGAAGAAGAAATAGCTTCAATTATCATGGATAGAGGCAACATCATTCTTTCTGGCTGCAATCGCTCTGATGTATTGTGATATCACTATACATAACTTAACACATGCATCTGAGAGGCTTAATCTTCATTTCCGGTACCGTCAAAGAGAAAAGAAGCCACTTCTAAGATGTATTCATCTAACCTACGCAAAAGGAGGAAATATGTTGTATCCGGAGCATGCCTATTTCTCTCCCCTTTCTGTCAAGGGAATTGAGACAATTTGCTTAGACAAGGACATCCACACACTGACATCCCCATTCAAAAAAAAAAAAAAGGGGGAAGAGAGAAGGAGACAGAGAAAAGGAGAGAGAAGATGCAGAGCACAAGCACCTAAGCTGAACAGAAAAGGACTTGTGTCAGAAGGGTGACTAACCTTTAATATTTAAGAGCTATGTAAAGATGAAAGAAAATCATCAGGAACTGGTAACAACAGCAATCAACACAAATATCTCAATAAATAGAAAATGATAGGCCAGTGCTTGAAATACTTGTGGGAAAAGTATACACAGGCTCATAATGGAACATAATTCAGAATTTAATAAAGTGATGAAGAGATCTAACTGCCAAAAGTGTGGAAAATACTGTGCATAACTTACCACCAAGTTTGTGGAAAGCAAGAAAAGAGAGGTATAAACATGCACAGAACACTGAAGCTACAACACAATACGATGGGAAACTTCCACAGCTTTCTGCACAAGGTTAATTCTTCTGGGCCCAAACATTTCTGCTACATATTTGGTTAACATCCCACTTCCATTTCAATATATATAACATTTGCTTCTTGCTGCTATTCGAGATTTTAAAATCTTACAAAAATACGAAGCTTTTGTTGCTCTGGCTATTTCGGATATTGTCATGCGACAAACCATAGAATCTCAGAAATGTGTGTTGAGTGGGTGTAAACCTCTTCTCTCAGACTACCAGCATCAGAACAAGAGGGCACGGCCTTAGGCTATGCCAGGGGAGGTTTAGACTGAAGGTTAGGAAGAGGTATTTCACAGAGGGAGTGACCCCTCAGTAGAATGGTCTGCCCAGGGAGGTGGTGGAGTCGCCATCCCTGGAGGTGTTTAAGAAAAGACTAGTTGAGGAACTCAGTGACATGGTCTAGGCGATGGGAGGCCACTTGGAACCTTTTGGGGTGGACAACAAGCTAGAAGGAAGGAATGCCGTCCAGAAGGACCTTTACAGCCTTAACAGGATCTCATGAAGTATAAGAAGGCACAGTGGAGAATGGATTGAGATCAGCTCTGTGATCTCAATCCATTATATGGTCCATATATAGTCCATTATATAGTCTCAATCCATATATAGTCCATCCAGGACTACAGGATGTTGGTTTATGAGAAGTTCAACATAAGCCAGCAACGTCTGCTTGTAGCCCAAAAAATCACCTTGAATACTGCACCCACCTCTGGGGCCCTCAGCATAATAAAGATGCGGACCTGCTGGAGCAAGACCAGGAAAGAGCCACAAATATGGTCACTTAGACCACCTCTTCTATAGAGAATGGCTGAGTGAGTTGGGATTTTTCAAACTGGAGAAGAGAAGGCTTCAGAGCAGTTTTTCAACACCTAAAAGGGGCTTACAAGAGAGCAGGGACTTTTTACAACAGCATGGAGAAACAGGACAAGCGATAATGGTTTCGAACTGAAAGAAAGTATGTTTAGCTTAGATATTCGTAAGAAATTATTCCCTATGAGAATGGTGAGGCACTGGAAGAGGTTGCTTAGAGCAGCTGTGGATGTCTTATCCCTAGGACTGTTCAAGACAAAGTTGGAGGGGATTTTGAGCAGCCCGATCTAGTGAAAGGTGTCCTTGCTCATGACAGGGAGGTTGGAACTAGGCAATCTCTAACGTCCTTTCCAATCCTAACCACTCTATGACTCTCCAAAGAGAGTTTGGTTCTACAGTAATCCCTCACCTCTTTGTTCGTTGAGTTTCGTTCACTCACATCTTTGATGTATTTTTTTCAGTGATGACACCATAGACTTCCCTCACATCTTTGTGGCATTTTTCCATGTGTGCATGCACAGAATCCTTCTGCCAACCCACAAGGTGGGACTGGCACACCCCACAGGGCAGGATTGGAACGCCCTGGGGCAGGGCAACAGTGCCAGCAGGGGCTGCTTCCTTGGCAGCTGGCCGGACTCCCTCCCTTATGAGCGCATTGAAAAGACTAATAAAATCATAGGGAAGCTTTATACACACTGTGCCAAGCTCCCCCTGGGGTCGTGAGGGTGCAGCGGCAGCTTGTGAGGTGAGGGCTGTGAGAAGTGGCAGGAGATGCTAGGGCTAAGACCAACAGTGGGGGCCACCTGGGTTGCAAGTGGTGGTGGCAAGGGCTGCCCAGGCTGTGAGGGGCAGCATCCTGCATCACCTCAGCTGCGAGCGGTAGTGGCAGGGGCCACCCACGATGCAAGCAGCAGCCACAGGGAATCCCCCGGATTTCCTGGGAGTCCCCAGGTGGGGAGGGGCAGAAGAGATGCCCTTCATTCCCCTGTCCAGTCACATGGTGTGGGGAAGTGCTGGGAAAGCCCCCACGCACTCTTGAGCTGAGGGGGCTGGGGCAATGGGCATGGCTTATTTGCACATGTATGATCCACTGCTCTTTGAGGAATCCAGCTTTTGTTGCACTCAGGTGCTCCCAAACACCTGCAAAATTTGAAGGATTACTGTATAAGGTTTGGCACTAGTTATCCTTTAAGTAATTATCAGCACCTATTACAACTTTCCTTCACTATCAGACTAACAAACCAAATTCTCCCTTATTATCCAACTTACCATAGATCCTTGACCATTCTGTAACTCTCTACTGGACCCTTTTCCCTCCACACCTCTTTTGAAGTGGGAACCTAAAAAGGATGGAGTATTCTAGATATGGCCTTAAGAGCACTAAGTAAAGAGAGTTATGATTTTTGTTCAGTGGCTATTCTTTCCCTCATATATCCCCATACAAATCCTTGCTGGAAAAAAGTAAATAGCAAGCTGTTCTTTATCAGTCCAACATTCACATTTATCCCTAGGTCCCTTCAATAGGGCTGTTTCTCAGGTAATGACTTGCCATCCTGCAAATGGCTTGTCATCCTAGCTGCTCATGGAACTTCATGAGGTTCCTGTTGACTCAGTCCTCAAATTAATTCAGGTTTGCTACAATAAGCCTTTGGACCAAAGTTCAAATTTCTAATGACAGTCATTTCCCTTAGCTTCATGCCATGTAAAAAGTTTGTTCTGTGTCACCACTGAGGTCACAGATGAACACCATGGGCCCCAGCACTTGTCCCCTAGTGTGTTGAGTACCCTCTGTTCAGCAGCTGCATGCTGGGCAAGTAGCCACTGATCTCTGCCCTTTGAGTCTGACAGCCTAGACAATTTTCTACCCACACAGCAGTCAGATTAGGTAGCCACAGTTTCCTCAGTCATCAAATTTAGAACGCAGTGGGAGACAGTGTCAAAAACCTTACCAAAGTCAAGGTATATTACCTCCATGGCTCTTTTCTCATTCGCAGAGCCAGTCACTTTGTCAGTGAGGCAATCAGGTTGTTCAAGCATGATTTGCCCTTGAATGCCTGCCGTGAACACTCACAGTGCCTGAATGCAGCTGGCCTCACAGCCTTTTAATTTTAACACCTGCAAACCAACAGCAAGGCTGTTGAACCCCAAAGTGGTGTTGAAATGACACAGTCAACACCTGCTGCACTTCAGGACATCCTAGATTTGCATTCTTTTATTTTCAGAGCATTGCTTCTAGGAAGGGCAATAGAATGTGTAAGATATTACCTGCAAATTAACAAGCAGCAATAGAAATATCAAGTTCCTAAATACCGCCACAACTCATTTTTTTGTATTTCTTGATTTCTAAAATCAAGCCTTAGAAGTGAAACTTAGCTTGAAACTACTGAGTAATAAACATACAAATTGTTTTCCGAGCCATTATTTTATTCATTATGAAACATCTGATTAAAAGCATTTCTTATTGCAAAATTCTGTGAATAAATTATAAATTCTATTCATGTGTTCAGGGGTTTACAGCTATAGACAATACACATATGCCTAAGACAGGTTTCCAGGTCACATAAATGTATATTCACAGCAATTATTGCTGGTATTTTTGTCAATAACACCATCTCTATTAGGATACTCCTCATGAAGCATTTTCAAATACCAGGTTTCATTGTTTCCATTAAAAATCCTGTAGTACATTTTGAAATTGTGGAAGGACAACATAAGACATGCATTTCGGTTTTTCAGAGGCAAAGACTAACAGATGAGTTACTAAATGGTAAAGGTAGAAGCATAAATCAATTGTTTCACTAATAAGCCATCTTCAATCAATGGCTGTATAAGAAATAGAAGAACACTTGGCTTGGTAATTCTCTGTGCAGGTATTTCAAGAGAAAAGGCTCAAAATGACATCTTGATTCACACCAGTCCTTTGAGAACAGACCTTTAAGATGCTGGATAGCTCAGAGATGCCTCTGCCATATTTGAACACATTTGAGTTGAGTTTAAAGACACACACACCAACAAGCAACAACCCTGATAAACCCGAGCATAGACACAGAAGGGAATAAACAGTGACAGGAGGCTCCGTCCCACTCAGCTCTGCTGAGAGGGGCAGCACCGGCTCCCACTGGGTTTCTGGGCTTGGAGAAGCGGTGTCAGGGCAAAAGCCAGGACTCCCCAGCTATGAAGGGACAAAAGGCATTCCCTTCGCTCTCCCGAGGCGGAACAAGGCATGGAGGAGTCCCGGGAATGCCCTCCAGTGCTCCGGAGCTTTATGTGGGTGAGACAATGGGTGGGGCTTAATTGCATATTCATGAGTTCACTATCTACGCTGTTCGTGGGCTTCATGGAAGGTTCCCAGACCTGAGAGGCCACAAAACTCAGAGGATCACTGTATAACAAATAACACTATTGTCTTTATAGAAAACGTGGGCTGTTTTCATTGTAAAGCACAGTACATGTAGATAAAAGCTAGATCTATTTCCTGAAGAGACTCCAGGTCAATGCTCCAGCACTATGTAAATGTGATACTCCATTAACTCACACATGTTTTGCAAACAAAAGCTGAGAAGAAACCTTTTAGCTGTTCCAGAACTTGCTGCATGTGTTCATAGATGGTCTATTAGCGAATTTGATAGTGTGCTGTTTCACTGGGTAGTCTAATAATGTCTTTTAAGTAGACTAAATGGTGGGAGCAGGGTCTGGCCTTTTCCTAGGAGCTTGAAATCTACATTAGTACTTCGATGTTTTTATGTCACAGCTGAACATAAGCAGACAGCCAAGCACCTACTTATTGACTTCCTCCTCAAAATATCCACCTCCTGATTTTATTACTCCCTTGACAGTATTTTGTTCTTATCTCCAAGAGCTACTTGCCATACTACACAGACAGACCACTGAGTTGTCACCTCTCTCTTTTTATCCCTTTCACCCCTTTTTTTAGATTGAAGAAATCACAGCACATTTTTGCCGATTTAACAAGCTAAACCAGTTCAGTTGGTTTAAAGTTGACTGGTAGTATGCATGAGCATCACAGTAAGGTAGCCCTGCGATTGATCCTAATTTTTGGCATCTATAACTCTTAAACAACAGGAGTTTAACTATAAGCAGCCTAAATATTTTTATCACATTAATGCAGGAAATCCTGAGTGAGAAGGATGTGTCAGGTCTGAGTACCAAAAGACAGAAGGGAAGAATCCATAACTATAAACACTGAGGTCTTGTACACAAGCGTTATGCAAGGAATTCTACAGTAATTCATTCAACCAGAAGTAACGTCAGGTAGTATCTTATAAATCTTTGCAAGCAGAAATAATTTTATTTCTCTTTTTTCATTGGCAATTTATTCTTTTAAATTAATTTAATATTTTGATATTAAAATGTACATGTTACAGAGATACCCTGTTTTGTCTTTTTATTCATGCAGCTTTTATCCATCAGAAAATTATTTTTTTACCTTCATGCCTAGTAATGATACACTTAAAACGACAGATTGGTATTCATATTCTTATGTAAAATGAACAGCACTGCACAAACTCACAAGTAATATTATCACCTGAGCCTTAAGTTTGAGACCTGCATATAGTGTACACGAACAACCTGCTTTGCACAACTATAGGGGTGCATTAAGGACAGACAAATCATTCCTATGAATGATCACTAAGTCTGTCCATTTCCCCCCTTATCCTGTATTTGGTTTTATTCCAGATATATACAGAAAACCTCTCACATCACTGCTATTCGAAAGTTAAATATAGATTATAGCATTCCTGGGTATGTTTAAAGTAATAGAAATAAATAATACAATACAGATTGTCAATAAGGGCATTGCCAGTCTACATAGAAACACATTTTCTATTTAGAGAATTTGTAAAAAGCAGCATTAGATAATCCACTAAGATATCCACTAAGGAGGATAAAACATTCAGGCATTTTAGTCAAACCAGGAAACTGCCATGGTCTTTATGCTGTGCTAAAATTGTTTCCTTTCAAGCTGTGCATTTGAAGGCCTAATTACAGATACTCCTTGCATTCTGAAGTCTTTTCCAAGTTGAAGAGGAAAAGAAGATGCCAGGAGGAGGGCAGATTTATATCCTAGATAATATTCCAGAATAAACTTCCTGCTGGTAAACAATCCTCAGGTAGCCATAATTCCTGTTCATACCTTTAGACAATTTACCAGATCCCGTACTGTTGACAGATACGTTCAAAGTCTGCAATGGCATTAAAGCCCCATGGATGGCCCAATCAAACCCTGTGGATTGCCAATCACTGCTGATGTGGCCTTCCTCAGGCCATCGAGTTTCAATGTTTACCTATCCTTTCATGAGACTAAAGCCACCATAACAATATAATCAGTTCTCACCTGTCTTTCCCTCACCTCTAAGTTTCCCATCCTCTTCTGCGTTCCCCTTCTTTCATGCACCTTTTTCAAAACAGATGAACAAAATTATTTCCTCTTAGGCACATCACTACAACAGCAATAAAGTTTTAGCAAGCAACTTACTGATGCATTAAGCAGAAAACCAGATCATGTTAGAGAAACATATCTTTCATCAACGTAGCTACATAAATTATGAGCATAGACCAGGTGAAGGTGAGAATAAGAAGTTTTATTTCAGAGGAATTTTCTTTATAAATGGTGGGCACAACATAGCATTGGCTTGCTGTGTCATATTTTATGCATTAGCTGAAAATGCACTTGATCCTCATGCAGCATCCTGGCATTAAGTCTGTGCATATTTAGGTCCAGTACAAACTTATCCTTGACCTAAGAATGGAACAAGAATTTTCGTAGTATTCTGTAGTCCTCGATCGCTATCCATATGAAAGANGTGCAGCATCCTGGCATTAAGTCTGTGCCTATTTAGGTCCAGTACAAACTTATTACAGAATCACAGAAAATTATGAGNTTCGTAGTATTCTGTAGTCCTCGATCACTATCCATATGAAAGAAAGCAGTTTGAAAAGCCAGTTACATTAAGGAAGAGAATGTAAGATTGTAAGATGCTAAAAAAATACAAATAAATCAATATATTTTAATGGTTCATTGTAAAGAATTAAGTATGTTATTATCCTGGAATGTATAGTATTGTGTCTCTGGCTTTAAGAACTAGTTGATTATTATACTGAATAAACAGTAATAATTTCTCCTTTTCAAGAGCCATAAAAAATTAGAGATAATAGAAGTCCAGGTATACTCAGATTCCCCACACCAGCAGTATCTTCCTTCCATCTATAACGAACATTGTTGAAGGGCCATTTGGAAACTTCTTCATATTCCACTTTCCAAAACCTTTCTTCTTTTGATCGTATTTTGTTTTGGCATAAAAATAAGTTCTTGTAGAAGGGTATGAAGTATTAATAAGGCAAGGCCTGATCTAGTGATCTCATCTATAAAAAGATTGCATGAAACTGAAACTGCTAGAAATATGTGGCCATATTTATTCAAGTAGTCCAATGTTCTAAAACTTGGGAGGTATAAAAGTCTGTTGTAAGGTAATTTCCAATCTAAGATGTATAAATTCTTAATTTAAATTTCCTTAAATATCACTTGATATTTATTTAAACAGAATCTATCACAGAGATTCCAAGCTTGCAAGACTTTTTTTATTCATACCTTTAATTAAACTTAAAATTCAATGAGTGAATAAAGAAAGCATAACTTTTAGAAGCTAGAATACCAATATGCTGAGAAGTGCACAGTGATCTTTTAAAATATTATATCACGCACATTTTGGTATGAAAACAGGAAGTTGAATCTTAAATACAGACTACACGTACGAAAAGGATGGCTCTGGGCATTGAACTAAAAAGCAGACTAATTTAACAGCTGCAGCTCTATTATCTGTAGCTCTTTACGCAGCAGATCCAAGCTAGCTGGGGTTGGGTAGAGCCCAAAATTAATCTGACTTTTGAGACTCTGAGATCCATTTCTTATAAGCTAGAAGCCTCTTCATGGCCAGTACTGAAACTTCATTAGACATGTGAGAAGGTGAGACAAGGTTCTCCCTGCAAATTATTTAATGTGAGATTAAATTTTGATGTTATTTACTTGTAGGAGTGCCAGGAAACTTATAGAGATATATACAACAGCAGATACTTAAAGAACTCACTACTTTCCTGGGAGTGTTTCAGATTAGCTTATAAAGCTGATCAAAGTGTTAACATCATCAACTTGTAAAAATTAAAAATGCTGTGTTGATGTTTCTCACAAATTCATAGAACTTTATTGTGCTATAAAATATACTATTGGAAAAGATATTATAATTTTTTCCTCACTTTTAAATTCAACGTGTTGGGTTTTACAGTTGAAAATAACCTTTAACATTCACTTCAAATTTTTCAAAATACCAGAATTTACTGAAATTCAAAATTAAACCTGTATAGTATTTTGTTGACATTAAATATATATTTCGACTTCAGATTTTGCTTCTTACTTTGTGTGGTGACTGAAAAAATGTGTTTCTCTCAAAAAATGTTTCCAGCTTTTGAAAACTAAATAACCGAAGCTGCTTATATGTGCTTAGTCCTAATAGTTCACAGGTTCACAGGTTATTCTGTGTTGGAAGGGACCCACAGCCTCATCTAGTCCAACTGCCAAGTGAATGCCCACCCAGGGACCAGGCCTACAAATGTGGAACTATGGGCAGTACATCCAAGCCTCCCAACACCTAGACCATGTCACTGAGCTCCTCATCGACTCTTCTCTTAAACACCTCCAGGGATGGTGACTCCACCACCTCCCTGGGCAGTCCATTCCAATGAGAGATCACCCATTACTGTGAAAAACCTCTTCCTAACATTCAGTCTAAACCTCCCCTGGCGTACCTTAAGGCCATGTCCTCTTGTTCTGGTGTCATCACCNTATCATCAATAAAGATGTTGAAGAGTACCGGGCCGAACACTGATCCCTGTGGGGATCCAGCTGGATGTGGCACCATTCACCAACACTCTCTGAGCTCATCCATCCAACCAATTCCTAACCCAACATAACATGCTTCCATCCAGTCCATGCTCTAAGAGTTTCTCCTGAAGCCTACCATGGGAAACTGTGTCAAAGGTTTTGCTAAGATCCAAGTACACAACATCCACGGCCTTTTCTTCATCAACCAGGCGAGTCACCAGATCATAAAAGGAGATCAGGTTGGTCAGGCAAGACCTACCTCTCCTAAATCCATGCTGACTAGTTCTAATGCCATGATCACTTTGCGGGTGCTGCATAATAGCACCCAGGACTAGTTAATTGCTCTAAGAAAACAGTAAATTTCCCAGTCTATTCTTTCACATGTTCATTTGTTGTTATGTTTCAAAATCTTGTTGCATTTGTCCCCGCTAGAGATCTTACGTGCTCCAAAACCTAGTTCATATCATCTCATCTTCTACCTCATCTTCCACCTACCAAATTTTGATTTAACTTTTATACAAGCTTGTATAAATTGGTGCCCTCCTTAAGCTGCACACCAGTGTGAAAATGCTTCAGTGTAAGAAGAAAGGAAAAAGATAATGACAAAATTGTTTTCCTCAGCATAGTTTTAGCACCCGCATAGACCAGTTGCTCTTATTGGAGTAAAAATTATTTTGCATACGTTGTACCCACTCACTGATGTTAGTATTCAACAACTACCTGCTGTTGCCTTTTCCCAGCCATGATCTTGCTGAGATATCATTGACTGAAAATGTCCTACATTTCTGAAATGAGCTGTTTTCACCTCCTTCCTGCTTTACATATGTCTAATGTTTCCATTATGAGTGAAGACAGCCTTTCAGCTGTGAGTTGATGAAATTTCTAACTGAGAAATAGTGAAAGGCTTCTAGATGCTTCCATGATAACATGAAAATGTATCAATTCACAGTAAATAATATCACCTACAAGTGTTAAATAAGGTACTGGCCACATATTTAAAAAGATGTATTTCAGGCCTCAAGCTTTAGGGTTTTTTTAAAATTATGATTCATGGTGTAGATTTAAAGAAGACTTAAAGGAGCAATGGTGTTGACCATATCTCCACCAAAATGAAGATAATCTCCCACAAAAGCTGCATCAATTGTCTAAGATTGCTCCTGTAAGCTATGTACTGCTCTTTGTATGATAGTTTATGATAGTATCTTAGTCTAACAGATAGCTCATAACATAGTATTTTTTGACTTGTCTTCCCCTCACTCCCATCTCACTCCCTTTTTTCCAGCTGTACACATTGCCCTTGTGATATCACCACTGTTAATAATGGGTAACTGAACTGCCCATTGCTGAAACACTCAGCTGACACTTCAGCGTTACATCATTCTGAATGCGTACAGGGTACAACTAGAACAAAACAAAGACTTAAATTCTGATAAAGCTTGTAAACTAGTATATACATATCCCAGAGTAAGCTCAGCATGTGAGGCATATACAAAAAACACATTAAGTAAAACATTTCAGTATAATTTGTAAAAGATGGGAAAGTTGAAAATAAAGATTCTTATTTACGTAAACATCCCAAGAAGGGAATGTGTGGGAGCTGTATCAGTAATATTCAGAAAAAGAATCCACAAAAAATATTATTCAGTGTTCCAAAGTATTTATGAAAACTGGAACTCTTCAATAAAACAGGTACCATGCATTTTAAGTTCAAAGATTGCAGAAATGACACCTGGATGTCCCTGCACAATACAACAAGCAATAAATACTGCAGTATGGATAATCCAGTGAAGTTAATGTCTTGGTAATCCATGTTTGCTTTGCCTGTAGCAGCCTCACCATCAGCAATTGCACTCCTTATGGTGTTGTCACGTCTAACACTGGGTTGGTGGTGAGCATGGTGTTACACTGCCATCATGCCTGCACAGCATCAGTCAGTCCTCACCAGCAACAAATTGGGCTGCCCACACAGAGACCAACTGCTGCCACTTCTTATCTTATACCCATACAGACAACCAAACAGGTTGCACTCTGGGAGTCATGGCAGCATATGTTTGTTTTTACTTCTCAGCTGTTGGTATAGAACGAGAGCTAATGTAAAGCAAGTAAGACTTGAGAAGCAATACGTCTGCACCACGTCTTCCTTATTTTCTTCCTGAATATCTGGTAGGTCTAATTTATATATGCAATTGTCATAATTTCCACTAAGCACAGCACAAGTGGACCATCATATACCTGTTTTTAAACTATCTCCAAAAGTCACATAGGCATACAGTTCCCTTCTGTCCTTAAAGGACCTATCTTACTGCTGAAAGTGACAGTCCTATAACACTCCTCCATCTACTTTTGGAAAAACAAAGCACAGAGGTAAAAGGGAAAAAAGTAAATGTTCATTTAAAATAAACTCTAAAAAGTCTTTTAGATATGCAGAGGAGCAGGGACTTGTTACACCATTTTTCAGTGTTACGGGAACATTTTCATGATACATTAAGTTTCCTTTTAATTTCCCAGTAGTTTGGAGGCACAGGCAAAAGAATTAGGGATAGAAGGTCAGCAAAAAGATAATAAGCCCTGTATACTACAGTCAAGAGATTAATTTAAAACATGGTATTTCTGCACTTAACAAGGGCTGAGTACTACAAATGAGATTTTACGAGGCTACACTTCCTATTATCCAGAATGCTGACAAAATCTATGAATACCCTTGTTTCATAACATGGGTTTTATATACAATACTCATTTTTTATTCTCACAGCATGGTTTTTTCCTTGCTGTGTGATGGATAAGTGGCTACCATCAAGGTGGGTAAGAAAGCATCCAATGCATGATTCCAAGAAAACAGCAGTACTATTGAGCTGACATTGAATCCATTATTAATTCTCTTCTGGTCCATATGCATATGAAACATCTTCAATCACAGGGACTTCAGTATTTGTAAATCCGTAATTTTACTCATGGGTTGATATTTTTAACATTTGGACATTAAGTTCAGAAAATAATTTCCATCATAAAATATGTTCAGAGCTTCACCAAAGATTAAATGCCATTTGAATTCAAGAGGCTAGCATCTTTTCTAATCAGCATAATAACTGACCTCTATACCTCTTATCTGCCTCAATATTTTAAATGTCTTTCCCCTGCAAAATACTACAGGAAAATAAGAGGATGACATTGGTAAGAAATGCAAGCAAAGCACAAAAGAGAGCTTCAAAAATGCTTCTTTCACTCTTTGTTACATTCCTTGGGGTGGTATTTATCTCAATAACTGTATAAGTCTAAAGTATAGGCACCTATGTCCGAACAAAAGATCTTCTCTAATCAATACAGAGAAATCAGTACTCCAGGGACAGATTTTTCCCGACCTGCTTTACAGTAGCATGACTTGCACCTCATTCCCCGTTGGCTACTCAGGGAGCCTACAGGCACATTCCATATTGTGAGCATCTAACCTTCAGCAAGGCAAATTCTGTTTTCTGTTGAATGGGAAAAATACTGGATCCCTGCCATCTCTGGAGGTGTTTAAGAAAAGACTGGATGAGGAACTCAGTGACATGGTCTAGGCGATGGGAGGCTTGGATGGACGGAGCACGGTGCCCACGGTTCCAGGATTGTGGGTTCGATACCTGTGTGGGCATTCACTTGGGAGTTGGACTAGATGGTCCTTGTGGGTCCCTTCCAACTCAGCATAACCTGTGAACCTCTCAAAGCCTGTTCGGATTTGGTTATATGTGGGCAACACACCCTCTAACAAGATCCATTTGAGAGTGGATGATATCCACCTATTCCAGTACAGAGTAGAACCTTGTTCTTTGCTTTGCAGCTTCAGAAACTTGATGCAGCTGGTTAGGAAACTACATGCTCCACTGATCAGCTGCTCTTAGCAAATGAAACTGAGGAAGAGCAGAGAGCACAGCCCATCCAAAAGCACAAAGTACATCTCCAACTGCATGGAGTGTGCAGAAGATACCCATTTTCAGAACACTGCCTTTCAGTACTGGACCTGACCACATTAGAGGAATTTGCAGCCCTGGCTGAAAACTGTTGTTTTTACTAGGCCAGTCATTCCTTTCCACATTTTGTAGGCTTGCCACCTCTCCTGTTTTGGTTAATTAAAAAAAAAACCCACTGTAGTTCACAAATTTTGACATACTACATGAAACTGATAAAAAGGAATCTCAATGCAAATCTTATATAATTAGACCCTAAAATCACTTGCAGGCAATAGATGTTTCTCTTAAGCTGTTATCAAGTATCATAGGATTTTGATGAGGTGTAGAATATTCTATTTTCAAATTAGTGTTTCCTGTCAAATATGGCATCTCTTATCAAGCATCTCTGTAATGCTTAGATACTTGTGCCAGATGTCCAATACAAACTTTCAAGTGGTTACATGCTGCAGGATCAGCAGATGTTGAATTCTTTTAAGGCTTCTAATTGCTCCAAGGTCTGTATTTTGGCAAATGCAGAAGTTATGTAGTGTGTTAAACCAGAAGATGAAATATATGGAAACTGTGGCCCTCCTAGCACTGTTAGAGCCAAGCAGTTGTGAAGTTTTAAAAAGCCACCTGTCTTGTAATAGATTTTGCATTTGACGTGAAACACATTGCAAAGCAACACTGAAATCATGTCAAAGAAATAAAGGGAAAAAACCCAAAAGAACAAATTGCCAGCATCTTACCCAGAACTAAACAACAAAATATCTGTTGTCCCAGCTCTGGTACAGTGTAGTGTATGTGGCACCTCAGGCATGGAAGCACTAGAATAATATGGATATATCTATTTGACTTTCCCATACTCTAGAGAAGCCTCCTGTCTCCCAAACTGGTCTGTGGGAGAGGCAGACTTTTCCGACTTCCTACTTTCAAAAAACAAACCAACCAACCAAAAATCTTAATGTGGAAACTATGCCTTTTCATATTTAAGGCATGAAAAGCAAAGCATGAAAAAAATATCACTCTGGAAGTCCATCCTTCACCTGCTGGCCATGACAACACCAGTGTGCAAACAGCATCCTGTGCCGCTGTGTTCCCCCTCTTCTCCAGAGCTCCATGGAGGTCAGTGAGATTCTAGGCATGAGGTAGGGCGCAAGGTCAGGCTGTGCACCAAGACCAAGAAGTGGGAGCAGAGAGAAGAAGACTTGTATTGGCTAGGCAACTGAACCTCAATGCATTCCAACTTCTAGCATCTCCCTTATTTCACTTTCCACACCTTGTTTTTTTGGCCAAGTTTAACATGACAGTTATACCTTGGCTATATGTAATACTTCATCTTATTGAAGAGTTCTCACTTTGTTGGAAAGAAACTTCACAAAACATTTTTGTCAGTTCTCATATCAAGGAAAGTTTCAAACCAATTATTTTCCTCCAAGTTCTTTCATAAATTGTGTAAGAAAAGGGAGTATGGGCTGTCTGGGACGTCAGCTGTTCTTACAGGCATTGTTTTGGGGGTTATCTTTGAAACTTTCTTTGCTGCTGTGTAATTTACATTGCTACTGCTGGTAATGACTAAGAAATATGAGTGTAACTAATGAGTATGGATCTCTGTTCTCCCAGATAGTAAAAAAAAAAAACCCCAAGGAACATGGGGAATGATGACCCTGTACAATAGACCAATGAGGCTGCAGATTAGTTCTACTGTTAACTTTCAAGGAAAATAACCTGAATAGCCTATATCACACATTCTCCTGAAAGCTATCCATAGCCATTCAAGTTCACGCCAGCTATTCTTAGACATTCATTCATTTTTAACACCATTGTCAAGACTGCAACTGTAATTTTTAATGAGCATGAGGAGATATCTGTATCTGGTTCAGATCTCTTTAGCTTAAATTAAAACTCTTTGCTATAATTTTCCTATAGTTATTCAAAGGATTAGCGAGAAAATGTCACCTCATCAACATTCATGACAAAATCTTCCGGCCTGGCTGGTTTTGGCTGCTGATGGAGCAATACTTAAAAGAAATTGGCTTGTATATGAAACAGCTGCTCAGCAATGTCACTATGCAAGGGAATTGGTGATAATAAGATGATACTGTTACAGCTACACTGGGAGCATAGCATATTTTAAGCTGCTTTGAGGTGTACATTGGAAATCTAAGAATTGGAGCATGATTACTTGTCTATTGCTAGGAGCAGCAAACAGCTGATCATTACATGTCTGCTTATATGGGTTAGTCCTACACAAAGCTTTGAGGTGAAAGAAATTTGTATGTGCTGGAATTCT
Source organism: Pitta sordida (assembly GCA_013390025.1). Lineage (NCBI taxonomy): Eukaryota > Metazoa > Chordata > Aves > Passeriformes > Pittidae > Pitta > Pitta sordida. The sequence continues at coordinate 29,905 of WEKX01001322.1, forward strand.
TCACTTCTTTTGTGTTTCCTATCTGCTGGAATAATTTTTTGTCCTTTTCCTACTGTTTGGCAGGGTCTGTATGTCCCTTTGCTGTAACAGGTATTGCATTCTTTTGTAGGAACATTGAACACCTACTGTTTCAAAGGAACTTCTCAATCCAAGACTTCATTTATTTGGCAAGATTCTTAGGAGAAAAATTTCTGGATCCTCATGCACCCATTAGTGAAATTCCAGATACTGATTCTGTTTGAAATGACCATCCGGTATGTCAATGTGATGATAAATACGCAGATAAGGGCAGTAAAGATGTAAATACCTGCATGTAAGGTTCAGCCAAGAAACAACTGACAGCTGGCATGATGTCATGTAGTGACTCATGCTAATGCACACTTCTTGTCTAGAACATGGAAACCAAAGGAAAAAATGTTGTCTGGCCTTTGGCTCTGTGAAACCTTGAGCCTAACATATTATGAGAAATAGAGCAGCAAAACATTAATCTAGAACAATGGATCAGTTAAAAGTCCCAACAGTGGCAGCCTCTTAGAAATGTGGAGGACAAATAAATAAGAAAAAATAAGCTTATAAAAGGTTTTAGGGTGAAAGAACTAATTGTCAGTTAAAAGAAAGATATGTCTTCTGATCATAGCTCAGTTCCAAAAGACTTAGTAATTTCTAAAGTTCTGTTACAGATTGCATATTTAGGTTCTATTAACTATTACAGAAATTTACGTCTTTTAGAGACTTGGAAGTACTGCACTTCAGGTAAAGTGAAATATAAAACTGATTCAGGAATTACATTGGAACAGTGACAGCAGACAGAGAGGTAAATATTGTCTCATTCAGGATAATAAGGACACACATGGAGAGATGGTCCATGTCTGCACTTCCCAGTACAAGAAAGATATGCACATACTGCTGCAAACCCAGCAAAGGGCAGCAAGATGATGAAAGAACTGGATCATCTCTCATACAAGCAGAGGCAGAGAGACCTGGGACCGTCCATGCTGGAGAAGAAAAGACTCAGGGGATCTCATTGATGTGCACAAATGTCTAGTGTGGGGATATACAGAATCCAGAGACAGGAGAAGAAAATGTAAGAGAAACAAAACAGAACAAAGCAAAACAAAAACACAAGAAATTCCACGTAAACACACGAAAACACTTTTTTACTGTAAGAATGTACAAACACTGGCAGAAGCTGCTCAAAGATGTGTGGATTCTCCATCCATGGAGATATTGAAAACCTGCTGCTGAACATGATTGTGAGTAACCTGTGGTAGCTAAACCTGCTTTGAGTGGGGAGAGGTGACTAAGACACCTCCGTCACATCTCAGCCATGCTCTGATTCTGTATAGGAGTATTTGTCTTACTTGAGCTCAGAGACAATGTTTACATTACAACACATCAATTTTCCTTTTAGATGGGATCATGAATAGGATTCTGGGACAAAATGCTGAAAAGGAAAACAGAACTCAAACTATCTCTCAAAATGGAAATTATAATATCATTCTATCTATGCTTAACTACTCAGTTGTGGGGCAGGAAGCAAATAAACTAAGAAAGGCGTGGGTTATGAAGCTCAGATCAAAATTCAACAAAAAGAGTCTTATGTTGCAAAACTTAGCACTGCTATAAAGATATGTCTAGTTCAGCAGAAAAGAAAAAAAAAGTTGCCTCTTGAAAAGGACCAAAGCTAATACCTAGATGTTCAGATAGTCTTTTACTGCTTACATATGCTGCTCTTGACAAACACAGTTACTTAACAAACTTCCACAGAATCATCACAATTGGCTGTATCTGTTTTACTATTTGCGGTGTACTAGCATTAAATGGCAGAACCATGGATTAGAATTCCCTTGTCTAACCAAAGTACCAAATTAAAAACACAACAAAAAAAGATGATTCTTGAACAGTTAAAACACTGACATTATCTAACAATCTTAATGTTGTTTTATAATGAAAAGTCAACATATTTTAAATTGCAACAAATCTAGCTAGTTTTGCACTGAAATGCAGCCTAGTAGATGAATATATTTTTACATTAATGTTTTGCCCTTCTGGAGACACTAAGCAGTTTTTGCATGTAGTAAACCATTTTGAATAGCATTAACACTGAAAGCATACACAAAGTACAAGTGCCCTCTGATAAGACATCACAGTGTACATTCCCTTTAAAATACCAGTGATAAGGCAGAATATACCACTCAGTCTTTTATTCCAAGTCTCTGTGCAGCAGATTCATAAGAATTTCTGAGTGGAGTGCTGACAACCACTGAGTAACTGTCAGTTATACCTTACCATGTACCGAATTTTAGTTACTGAAAAAGCTGCAAAGTCCTTAAGTTCACTGCAATAGAGAAAGGCCTGAAATTACCAATGAATAAGCAAGGTGCCATCTGAGCTCTGTGGTCAATGAGCCCAACATTCTTCAGCATACTGCATAGCTCATTGAGTATCAGAGATCAGCCTGGTTTCCCTCTAGAAAAGGTAAGAGCCTTGTACATGCCATCCATGGTTTGAAAAGTCTGCTCTGCTTACATACTCATCTTCTAAGATGGCATACAACTTCTGGATTTTTAATTTTTAAGATCCTTTGAAGACAAGTAAAATTTTTAGAGTCCACTACATCAAAAGTTCCAACTTCACAT
>WEKX01001329.1:7805-33177 GCA_013390025.1 Pitta sordida
ACTTCACTACTCTCCACCCACTCCTCCCCCAGCCGAGAGCGGTGCATGGGGTTGTTATGTGCATGGGTTTGTTATGTCCAAAAGCTACACATTAACTGGATGTATTTGTTATATTTAAGGCTCAAAAAATTTCGCTCAACCAAATTTTTGCAAAGCCTTTAGTTCATTAATATCTTGAAATGATGTAAAGAGAAAATAGTGACACACTTTTCCAAGAGAGTTCCTCTTAATTTAGTGCGAAAATGAACTTTATGGCTTTTGGTTTTACAGTGATAACGTAAAACCAAGGCAGAAACACTCCACAGAAGCACCCAACACCAAGCCATACTCACAAGTTAGTAGAATCCAACCCATCAGTTTTAAGTTACTTCCCCTCAAAAAAATTAAGAGAAAAGAAAATAATAAAAAAAGAAAGAGAGATTAAGATAAGAAAAAGGAGCAGTGGAAGAAAGACAGAGATAAAAGGAGTAAAGAAAGAGAATAGAAAAATAGTTATCGCTGAGGGTCTGATGGATGTTTGGCTCATCTGATGGTGGAAGGAGAAGGAAGAGATAAGGAAAATATTTATGTGGTCTGGCCACCATGGCTACCCCTCCCAGGTGTGACATCCAGGTCACTGACCACTCAGTGCCCTCCAGGCCAGAGTGAGAGGTGGTGTAGCCAGTCAGAGGCTCCAGGGAATGCGGTGTTGGGGGGCTGACAGCCAGGCTTTTGATTGGCAGCTTTTCCCATGTGCTCTTCTTGAGCCTGAGCCTGCCACATGGCTGCAGGCCTGGCCATGGTTTTCCATCCTGGCCCCTTCCCCAACACACACATGGTTTGTTCTGACCCAGTAAAATACGTAAATATACAATTCAGTGAGATTCAAATCCAGTATCTCATGGGTATTTGTCTGAGTTTTTCCTATCACTATATAAATGCAACAGGTTGCTATTTTGAAAGTTTAAAGTATAATAGAAAAGACCTAGTTTTTACTCTTCCCTGTTTTCACTATGTTAAAAAAGGCTTTTTGTCTTTGTATCACCATAAAAAAAAATCTTTTTAAATTAAAACTTACCCTCATGCTGTGCTTAATGGAACAATATCTCTATTTATTTCTAGTACCTTGAATTCATTTTTATGTGTTGTGCTGTTACGCATGAAAAATACTATCACTTCAGACCAGAAAATGGTGCATTTATCTCACTGTGTTTTATGTTATATAATTGATCCAAACACAAAAGCACTGGTTGGATTTTTTTCCATAGAAGGAGACAAATGATTTAACTTTTTAATTAAACTTTAAAGCTTTTAATTAAATGCCTAAATTGCAAAGAACTCTTTTAGAGTAAACTGTCTTTAGATTGCTGGATATGTATTTTCCTATTGCATCTCCTCTGACCTGGAAAGTAACAAAGAACAATAACTCACATTAATTGGTACAATTAACACTACTTTAATTATCCAGTCAGACAAAATGATTGTGCAAGTGCTGCAGGTAAAACAGAAACTGATGCTTTTAAACCCAAACCTGTCACTAAAGTATTTCAAATGCTTTTAAGTATCAACTACAGGAATAACTTCATTTTCTTATTTCTCACACTATTTTTGTACTGTTTCCAGTGCATTTCCAAGGGAAACAACTTGTCCCAGTGGATAAAGCACAACATTAACAAACTCTGTAGTCTTTCCATCTGACTTTTTTTTTGAGGTGATATTGAGGAAACAGCTTTCAGTCTTTACATACTGGACCCTTCTATGCCTCCTGTATAAGGACAGAAGATATCAATTCTGTATAAATCAAATAACCAAATATCAAAGATATTGACCCAGTGTTTTTCCTGTTTTGAATCTCAGATATGAAAGACCTCATCTTTCCATGGAATATCACTTTTATTTTTTATCTTATGATGTTACTCTATGTACTAATTTTGTAGACTAACAGCATGTTAAAAGTGCTTATGTTGCATAAGCATTATGCCATAGTGTCCCTCCAGAGAGAGATTGGATGGGTGCTGATGGTAAGGGGAAGAAATAGCAGGTCCAGGCACCTCAAAAGGCAAAGTAGTCCTAATCTTGAGGCAGCTATTCACATCTACCTCTTTTTTTTTTGATTTTTTAACCAGAATTTCCTCCTTAGGCCTCACATCTATTCTCCAGAAATTTCTTTGCATCATGTAAAGTCTTCCTTTTTTGAGGGAGGGGAGAAAACACTCAGAAACACACCTTTATTGCTAATCAAATCCTGATCAATTTTTGGTTTTTCAGGTGATATCAGTTTTGATTCAATTCAAATAAATCTAAAAAAAGTGAGGGATGTAAAGCAAGTGGGAACCACTTGCCAAATTTCTGGAAATATTGCCTCTACCTTCTTTCTTTAACTACTGTTACTTTATTTTTTTTAATGGAGGAAAGAAAGGTTCAAGAGATCAGTACCATTCAGAAGGCAGTCAGTTTGATTTCATACTTTTTTCATGGATTTTAATCATCACTCTATACATGCAATAGGTAAGACTTAAGACATAGTTACAACCCTCATTCATTTTAGAATAGTGAATATATTCATATTTTTGAAAATAGTAGTTTATAAGCCAGTCAAGAAGCATGTTCACTTCAAATACAAGGAAACATACTTGCAAACAGGTGTGGCCCACATTGTCATTCTTCCTGGAAATCTAAAATACGCGGCAAAAATATTTGGATAATCTGATGCAATTAAAATTCATCATGAAGGAATATCTAAACCACAGTTTAGAGTGATTTTGGAGGCTGTAATATTGACCAAAACAGTGGAAGGAACCTAATTAAACATAAGAAAAAAAGAAATATCCAATGTTGACTTCAGTTAAACCATTAATCTTGATTAGTATTGGACAGGCAAGTAAAAACCACTTTCAGCAAAGGATATAGTAATATTCGTGTTCAGAACTTGGTAGGCTGCTAGGGAAAAGTGTAGAGAGAGTTTAAAAAAGGAAAAAGAAAAGTGATTTATTCAATAAAGACTAACTACATGTTGTAGGGAGTCCACAAGTTCACAGGTTATTCTGAGTTGGAAGGAACCCACAAGGATCATCTAGTCCAACTCCCAAGCGAATGCCCACCCAGGGATCAACCCACAACCCCAGAGCCATGGGCACCACGCTCCATCCATCCAAGCCTCCCATTGTCTGGACCATGTCACTGAGTTCCTCATCCAGTCTTTTCTTAAACACCTCCAGGGATGGCGACTCCACCGCCTCTCTGGGCAGACCAATTCACTGAGATACAGTCGGCCCTCTTGCACTTCGCGTCCCCCATATTGTGGCTTTAGATCTTAGTGGCAAGATTTTTTAGCAATGTAGGAGACCTGTTTCACAACTGCACATGCGTGACTGGCCGCTGTGGCGGCTGCACGGGCGGTGGAACAGGTGGCGGAACGGCCGGCGGTGGTGGTTCAGACAGCAGCAGGGGCGGTACGGGCAGCAACGGCGGCGCGGGGTGTGGTGGTGGCCGCATGGGCGGCGGCAGCGGCGCGGCCACCATTCAACACAGAAGTCGGGCTACATGGATACGGATTGAGACCATGGGTGCACAATATAGGAGACCTGACTGTATCACTCTTTCTGTGAAAAAGCTCTTCCTAACACCCAGCCTAAACCTCCCCTTGTGCAGCTTAAGGCCATGTCCTCTTGTTCTGGTGCTGGCATTTTGTACCATAATATTTGAATTCCCCAAAAATGCAATCATGATCATTTAGGTTCCTGCTGTGAGTGTTTTGAAATGTTACACTTGTCAATGCTAATAAAAAGGCCAGGTCTATTTGTGCTTTGTTGTGGCTCTATGCACTGCAGGTATTTTTATGGTGAGAGTAAATATCTTGATAGCAATCTTTGTATGGATTCTGATTCCCTTAATGTTTAATGGAACATGACTGCAAATTCAGAACAATGATTTGCTCTTTAGAGGTTTTGCAAACTTAATCAAAATAACTAGAATGAATCAGTACTTCTGTATGAATAACATTAGATCCAAATAAAGCACTATAAAGTCATTCCGTCCACTGGGATACAAACCATAATGTAATTAGGCCACAGCATAATGGCAAAGTTTAAAGGATGAAGATCAAATCCTGAACAATGATTTCAATGAATTTTCTAATTTACTCCATCTCAGGACATTTACATTAATCAGGGCCAAATTAGACCTCAGTGAATATTGATGGTCTCAATTTTGTCTCTGCATATAATATTGCTAAATGACATTGAGCTATTTCTTTAACCATACTTCAACCAGCATGTTCATCGCAAGCCAAATTTTAGGAATGAATTTTGTCTGTGGATTACACTCATAGATATCTTGAGGTTTATCTGGCTTTGAGAAATAATATGGATTTTTGAAAAGAAAAATATTTTGAAGACATATGTTCTGCAGATCAAATATGCTTGTTGTTCAGATATTGCAAATGAAGAGTGAAGTTCTTCAATTACAAGTATTAGTTAATTGGGGTCTTTTTCATGAATTATTCCCATTTAACCTATAATTAATGTTTTCATTTAAAACAAATCTTAAAAAACAGTTATGCAAACTAAATCTATATTTTTGTTAGTGGTAATTAGAATCCTGTCAAAGAAACCTGGCTGTTGGAGACTACTGTCCTATGTCTTGACAATTTAGTTGTTAAAATTTGTTTCTTGGAGGATATCAGAGTTTGCAGTACAGAGAAAAGGATTCAGGTCAGTCAGTAATTACACAAATATTTCAAAACCTGTAAACTGATGAGGACCTTGGATATCTTCAAGGATCTCTGACAAGAGCTGCCTGACAAGGTTTCCACTATAACCTCACATGTGTCTCCTCAACATCCCATATGAACCAATTAGAAATACAAGATACAGTTATACCTCCTCCATCGCGAGGAAAGGGACAGACCAATGCCGCCGCGAAACCCTAACCTCGCAAAGAAGTGCAGGTCAATAATATGCATGCAGGCCACGCCCATTGCCCCACCCCCCGGAACTCTGCAGGGCTCCAGGCACTTTTTTGCTTCTCCCCTCGGACTCTCTGAGCACAGGGAAGAAAAGGGAACCGTTTCTGATCCTCCTCTGACTCGGGAGACCCCCGCCACCCTGAGAATCTGTGGGCCTCTCCAGGCCGTCGCGACTGTGTGCTCACAGCGCAAACCCCAGCGCCACTTACCCCTCCCCTACCCCCGGCGCTCGCGTCTGCACACTGCGTGGCCCCGCGCTGCTGCTCCCTCGCCCGGTCCCGTCCTAGCGTGAGCTGCCAGCGCGGGGCTGTGCCAGACGGTTCAGCTGTGGTCCCGTGCACGCCGGCAGTGCCACGCGGGGCAGCGGGGGTTCAGCTGTGGCAGCGGAGTGAGCATGTCCCACTGGCTGCTGCGGCCAGCCCAGCCCCACTTTCCTGGGGCCCTGCCCTTCCCCATCTGTAGCCATGGAAACAGTAACACGCACCCGCAGGGGGGTCAGTTCCCCAGCTGCGCTCAGAGTAACAGGGGACAGCGTGACTCCTGCCCCCCCCGTTGGGCCGGGCCAGCACCGCCTCATGGTGAGCTCCGGCACTGCCCCTCAGTGGAGCAGCAGCACTGAGCATGCACGAGCCGCTAAATTTCACAAATGGTGGAATCAAAACTGCGACAAATTCACGTCGCAAATGCGCGAGGTCGTGAAGGAGAAGTCGCGATACAGAGAGGATTCACTGTATAACCCACAGCATCTTTACAAAACTCTTTTAGTATGGGTACATTGAGAAGCCTACCTAGAAGCAGTACATTTGCAACACATCTAGTTATGGCTCCTCACACCCATCTGTCCTATCTTTTTATAAGCAAGAGCATTTATTTGAAACCCACAGAGATTATTATCACTCTTTTCATATTTAAATACAACATATATTTCCCTTTCTCTAAAAAATTCTCTAGGCAATTAAGTCTTCAAGACAGTAACACACATTAGACACTGCATGTGTTAGATTCTATGAAGTAAAGTTCAGCTAGCTATTTCAGCAAGTAATTAGAGTACTTAATAATATGCAAAAGATAATTGAGAAAACCAACTAGAAATTAATTAAAATGGTAAATATCCTAAGTCAATACCACTCAGAATATATATATATATATTTTTATGGTTTAGGGGGTTTTTCTGCTGCTCTGGTAGCGAGGGGGTTAACAGCTCAGCTCTGGCCTGAGCTTTCCGTGCTGCCATGGCCTTCAAGGTTAGAGATAAAGGCAGGCGTCTCTGCCGAATAACATACTTGGGAGAGAAGAAAAAAAAGTTCAGTAGTAAGATGTAGCGTGCCAGCTCAGAACCTGCGTCGGGAGGCTGAGAGATTTTGAAGGCCCCCCAGGCCCACGAGAGAAGGGGTAGAGATGTTCTTCCAGGCATCCCGCTGCTGCTTGTGAATTGGACTGACCATGGTGAAAACCTATGGACCAAAGAGAGAGAACCAGGACCGCAGAATCCGTCTAAGCATTAAGACTGAAGATGGAGAGGTAACGCTGGACAAACTGCTGATGTTTTGAAGCCCCGAAACAGAAGCCTAGAGCTAGCTGAGAGCTCGGCAGAGATCCTTGGACAGACTTTTTGTGCCNTTCTAGCACTGCTAATACACAGTTAAATTAATATCAGTATATGCCCTTAGATCAGATGTGATTAACCCACTTATGTAATTGCGGCAGATTGTGAAGTTTTCATGAAGAAAATAATTTATTATTAAATAGATGGAGGGTTCTTTTCCTCATAAGGTTCTCTTTTATTTTATTTTGTTTGTATGCACATGGAAATGCCATATGATGAGGCTTTTTAAGTCATCTTTCTTCTTAAAAAATGTTAAATATGTAGTTCTTACCTTCATTCTTCATACAATCAGTCCACTAAACTAAAACAACAAAAAGGAAGATGAGTTAAATGGGTATTTTTCAAAGTAACTTAATCTAACAGAAACCATTAGAAGTTTATAATGAAGTAAATAACGGTCCAAAACTAGCTATCTGCATTTTTATGATCTTACCTACTTTAAAGGGCTTTTATAAGTGCTCTCCTTATTGATTTATTTGTCCCCAAGAATAGAGCAATAAAACTACCTAACCAGTATGAACATTTTAACACCACAAAATAGAAACCTATATATCTCATAAAGACTCAGTCTTTTAAAATGTTGACATTTTTATTTCTGTTTTACCATTCAGGTTGTCTGATATGAGACAGGAATGAGTAAAATAGAAATACTTGTGAAATGGGTTTCTATAAATGTTGGTGGTCAAGAGGAAAAAGCCTTTATCAAACTCCCATTTTACATTATTTTCAAACTGTCAGCTTTGACTTTACTTCCACTCAAATATTATAAAAACACGACAAATCAAACAAAATCAATGAATTTAAGATGCACACTTCCATTTTCAGCCCCTTTTTCTCACAGCTCAATTCAGGACCTATCTGAGGTTCCAAATGTGATGTGAAATTAGACAAACAGAATTATTAAGGAAATGAGGGTAAACTCTGTATTAAACCGGATGACAAATGTATGAACTTGCAGGCAAATGCACCTCACTACAAATCTGGTGGCCTTTTACAATAAGGTGACAGCAACAGTGGATAAGGGTAGGGCAAGTGACATCCTCTAGCTGAACTTGAGCTAACAACATACACAGCCCACAAAGCCAGCTGCATTCTGGACTGCATCAAAAGAAGTGTGGCCGGCAGGTTATGGGAGGGGGTTCACTAAACTACAACCTGTATGCCTATATGTAACAGATTATATGTTAAAAAAAAAAAAAAAGTTACAGAAATATAAATAGGTACTCCTTAAAAATAACACATAGTAAGCAACCTGCTCTTCTTGTCAAGCATTGCTGATTGGAATTCCAGGGCTCTAAAAAGCTCTTTATTAACGTGCAACAAACTGTGAAAGTCAATTTTCAGAACAGCAACTGTGACTGCAACAATACGATGTTGCTGCTGAAAGAATAGGTTGAATGTAATCCTAAATCACTGCAAAAAGCACATGCCAATGGCCAGGAGCAGACAAAAAGCAATTTAAGAATAAAAACAGAGTCATAAAATATTCAAGGAGGCCAGAGGATTAGCACAGAAAGCAAGTAGCATTAATTATGACTTCTAAAGCAGAAAAATTGCCGATTGACCAAATGTCAATTAACAGTAATTGCTCTGAGCCAAGTTTTAAACACGCTACATGAAAAGAGTAATTATATAGGGTTATATAGTAAGAGATGACACAAAGTAGAGATCAGAGTTTAATTTCACTTTAGTACAGTGGTAAGTGCCCCACCTGGCGTGTGGGAGACCTGGGTTCGATTCCCGCCAGGGAGACAGTGTTAAGAGTTGGACTTGATGATCCTTGTGGGTCCCTTCCAACTCAGAATATTCTGTGAAATCTGTGAAATCTTGCCTACAAACTTAGACTGACAAAAATGCCAAGAACATGAAGGCCAGCAGTGAGGGACTTCTGTCAAGATAGATAAATATAAAGAGAAAAAAAATGGACAAATTTTCAGAAATCAAAATAGTAGAGTGCTAATGAAATTGTGGCTAGCATCAGGCTTGCAGGAAGAAGAGCATTCTTCCCATTAAAGAGCATTCTTTAATTTATGTGCAATATGAATGAAAATCTAACTCAAGAAAAATAAATATTTCACTATGATAAAAATCTGGTACAAAGCAAAAGCAATTTTGAAATAAACTACAGCATAATCCATAGAGATATAACACATGGATTTTGAGAAATCACTATTACTGTGATATGGATTATTTTCTGCATGATATTATCACACAACATAGCAGTCATAATAGTATTCTGGACAAGATGGTATAATACTTACATAACTAAGAGAAGACAGAATCTTGTCACGCAAATGTTACTTTTTCCTTCTTAACTTAAAATTTAAAGGTAATAATGAACAAAACTATAAAACAAATGTGATATAAGGATACTTCAATAAACGATTTCAAGTCAGGATTATAAACTCTTGCCACCAAAATCCAGAAAGGCTTTCTTCAACTCAAATAAAAAATAATAAAGAGAGTAGTAACTGAAGAACTCTTAACAAGTCTTGGAAAGACCACAGTCACAAGAAAAACTAAAAACCAGAAATTAACTGCACAAACATGACACTAGCATACCCAGGAAAACACAAATAAAGAGACAATATAGTAGCAAATATAACACAAAGAATATTTGCAGATGAGAACATGATCACTGCCTATATAAATATGAAATAAAACCCTCTTAAAGGCGTATTTTTCAATAAATTCCAAAGGAAGAAAGCTTGACTCAGTAATGAATAACATATCTTTAATGAAAGAAAAAAGTAAACGCAAACCGAACAGCGATAACCTAATAAATATCAGCAATGAGTTTTACTGGTAATTGAAATAAAAAAGGTCAGGTTGAAGCTATGGGAGCTGAAGTAGCAGGCAGTATTCCTATCCAGAAGACCATAGATATGCCAGATATCAATCCTAAGCACCGTTATCAAAGAGTGGAGCTAATAGAAAAAAAGCTCTCACTACAAAATAGATTTTGAAAATGCATGACATTGCCTTCATTACTATTCATTTTAGAACAGAGTGAACTATAATAAGACGCCATTAAATAACTCATATCAATAAGACTTTAGATCTTAGGCCCAGTTAAGATTGCAAATTCAAACTAAACTGAGGCTTGAGCAAATAGGTAAACATAATGTGAAGCGGTGTCAAGAATACATTTTCCTGATTGACATTACCACTCTTAATTTTTTTTAAAATCCAACTTAGACACAGCAGCATTGCTTGCTACACAGGAAGTGCACAGAAAATGTAATTGTAAAATAGCTCTTGAAAGTAATAGCACAACTAGCACGCAAGCAAGGACAAAAATAGTAGACTATCTCAAAACAAAATTAAACCACAAAATTCTAATGAGGATTTCTTCAAATCAAAATTCAAATTAATCTTAGAAGACAAGGAACATGAGAATTAAGTGAATTTACCTACTTCGGCTGTAATATGCAAGCACAAGAGACATTAATAAAGAAGTTATATTAAATTTATAAACTGGAATATTAATAGTTGGTAACAGTTTTACTTAAAAAATTTTTAAAGACACAACTCCTTATATTCAATTCAAAATTTATTTTTGCTATTAGCATATAGATTTGGAAGCTGAAAATTTTTAGAAGAATAAATAGTTTTTTAAAAGTATATGAAAAAAATAGTTGAGAAAAATTGTAGATATAAATCTAAAAAAATTAAGAACTTTCCCAGATACCTTCAAATCATTCTGAAATTCAAAGGAAACAGAAACATAAGAAGATTGAAAGCCGGTAAAGACAAATCACCTTCTGTGACAGATACTGGATAATAATAAAGTGCTAGAAATTTCAGGCACAGTGACTTTAAATAACAAATAACCACAAAGGTCATCCAAGAGAGTTTTCCTTGCGCCCACATTACTTCTGGTGTTCTCGGAAAATTTCTTTGTATGTTGCTCTTTTATTAGTTAATGGAATACACAGATGTTTCTTCTTGCAGCTCACCATGACTTTTTTCAGCATTGCTAATCAGAGTTTAATCTGATGTAATTAATTTATTAGTCAGCATGAGTTTGATAAACTAAGGGGAGTAACTATCTCCTTCCCCTTGTGTATCTATTAAAAACCCAAGCTCTGTTTCTAAATATAGTGTGAACCGCGTTAAAAGCTTCATCATTATGCTCCTGTGGTTTCAGGTAAGGCACAAAGAGATCTCTTCATTCTAACTTGGAGGCTTAGATCTCAGCTAGTTATGGCAGGTTCCTTCGGTAGGACATTGAAAGTAACAGGCACCTTCAGAGAGTGATTGACACCACAGTATCAGTCACTTCTCTCTGGTTTCAAGAGACTTGATGAGGCATTCTCTGAAAGCATCTATTAGATTCCGCTGACTGCGAAGGGAACTAGGGCAACAAGTACAGATTTAAAAATAATCTTTCACATATTTAAAGCTATCTGAGGTAAATCTCTACACTGCTGGCATTGAAGCCTTCTAAATATTATTGCTGGACTTGGCTGGATTATTGGGTATTTGAAGCTGTCTCTCAATATAAATTCAGGAACCAGAACAAGTCTAATTGAACAAATGCTTTAGATGGTGTGTATTTAAAGTCTATAACGCGAGCTTATGCGCTTTTTAATTTCTTTATTTTGTATTTGGCATTGAACATGTTATCAATTCTTTTTCCCATAAAGTCAAGTATGCACATAGAAAAGACCGTATTTTAATATATCCTGTTCTGTGTAGCTGTTTAGTCTGCTTTCAAACACACTTTAGCCTCATGCCTGCTAGAAAGTATTCAACAAAATCACTAGTATCAGTTATGAAGGGTTTATTACTCCTGTTGGCTACCAAGGAAAAATTCTATAAGGCATGCACAATTGTTTCATTTTGCTGTGTTTTCTCATACTGCAGTGCAGCTCTGTTACAATACAGCAGCTTGCTACAAGAAAAAAAAAAAAAGAAAAAAGAAAAAAAAAATATCAAGACAAAAACAAGAAAAAGGGACTATCCAGTCCTATTTTCAGTATATAGAGTTTTTAGAAAGATCCTTTTTGTTAAATTGATCAGTGCTTAAATATATTAACCATGTTACAGAAATGAAAAATTAAAACAATGTTTGCTTATGTGCTATATAAAAATAAAGGTGAGAGAAAAGAAAATTTCCACTCTTTCCAGATCAAATGCAGTGAAATATTTGGACTAATTACCAGTGGGTTTGTTCTTGTCGTTGGGTTTATGGATGACAATAGTCTTCTATGCCATCTACATCACAAGTTAATGAAATTTACTTGCAGTGAGCAAGTAAACAACAACAGAGCATTAATGCCTTCTGCTGACCTCTTGCTTCTGCATGAGTGAAATGATGGAGAGAGAGAACATAAGTTTTTTCTATACATTAAAGAACAACATCTTTTGCCCACAAAAATTTTGATGAGAATTTACAGAACAGAATTAAGGGGGAACCTCACAGTACTAGGCCTGGTGAGAGGGTATCATCATAAGATGAACTGTGATTTTAGAGACACAGAGAGAGAAGAGTCATATATATAATAGGTGTTTTTATCAAAAAATAAATAGCTAATGAAATTTACTTTTCAAATTGAAGAGCATCTTCACAGTGTTTAGCCCACAATCTTTCTGAAATGGGAAATGTTCATTTCACTGCTACTTTTTGCATTCTCCATTATATTCATACACACTGTTTTTCATAAAATATTACAGTTTTACTTCTGATGTTTTGCTATTGGAGGGCAAAGGAGCCTCCATCACTGCAATTTTAAAAGCCAGGGAAAAAATGAAAATGTAATAATCAGCTTCAATTATATTTAATTTTCTGTATTTCATTTGCTTTCTCTAACTGGTTCTTTCTCTTTTGCTTTTGAATATAAAGTAATTGCATTCATGTCACAGCAGCTGTATCAAAGTTGGTTATATGTGTTTTGCCAGCTCTGCGATACTAATTTATTAGCAGACTTTAACTTTACACATCATCTTGTATTTGAATAGACCATTTAAAAGCATTTACTTAGGTTTATTCACCTAACAAATTGTGCATGTAACAAGGAATTCAAGCAGTTCCCTTGGATTTTCCCATTTGGAATTTGATTTATCCTATTATCCCTGAAACCAAAAGATAAAAGTCTCTTGAAGCCCAGAGGTATCAACATATACATGCTCAATTTCAAAATACAACTTGTCCAGTAAAATATCATGCAGAAATTATGAATAGAGATTTTTTCCATGTAGCTACTCAAAGGACTCAAAAGGGTGGATCTCTTCCATGCATGGAGACTGCATGGCATGCTGCATGGAGTTGAAGGGCAATTCAACATTACATCATTAAGGTTTAAGGAACATAAAGATAGTCGATGCTGCTCTCTTCTTTTAGTGTTAATTCTAAACACTTTTTTATTGAAACCTTACAGAATGGCTTTCTTACTGAGATCCTAATGGGCCAGCAAGAACCTCCTGGTACGAAACACGACAATTTCTGTCACTTATCTTGACTTGAAGATATACTTTCTCATTTCCATGAAACATACTTTGGTAATGCAAATGTTAAATATAAATACAGATGCCTCATTAAATGTCCATTGTAAAATCTCACCCTGTAATAAATAAAAATTGCATTAAATTGATGATATTAATATTTATTCCAAGATCAAATTTGGATACATTTTTTTTCCTTCTCTATATTTTAAGAACTAAATAAAATAAATAAATAAACATGTAAGTGCAAGACCCAAGACCAACAGAAATGAAGATTACACACTTGGTCCTACTAGAATTCTGGGCTTAACCCTAAGTTTATTTACATTAATGGACTGAAATAAAAGTCTTCAAAATTAATCTTTACTTTGAATGAAAATATCATAAACTGAGTATTTAAGTAAAGAACAATGTATATCCTTCCTGATTTTTGTAATGTGCAAGTCCTCGAAAACAGAAGCCCACTAAGCCTATATCCATTAGGTTAAAAGCTACATCCATAAAATCAAAGAATTGCATTTTTCGTCTTCAAATTACCTAATTAGCATAATTAGTCCCCAGATGACTGTGGTAAATTATGGGTGGAAAAACTATTGCCCCCTTAGTCTGACAGTGAGCAAGAGAGAAACAGTAAGACCCCACAAAATTTTCAATTGAAAATTTTATTTCATAAATATTCAGTGCAATTTTGCTTGAATTAGATCTTTAAAGACCATTAGTAGGCAATGCAAGTGGTTCACAGAAATGATTCTAAATTTCGATTTTGTAGAAGAAGCATGTCCCTTCGGTAACCTGCTGTAGAGGAATGCAGAATCTGGACATTCACTTTGGTTTTTCTTTTGCCTCTTTGCATAGTGTATAGAGCCTCTCTTAGAAGAAAAGACTTACCATCAGTTTTACAATTGAAGCAAGGGATATATTTCTAATGAAAGAAGGGGAAGGGGAAGGAGAAGGGGAAGGGGAAGGGGAAGGGGGAGGGAAGGGGAAAGGGAAGGGGAAGGGGAAGGCAAGGCCAGGATTAACCTACTAAGGAAGACCTCTAGCTGAGGCTGGATATACTTACTTTCTGAGCAAAGAACCATGCAGAGGAAAGAGGGGAAGTTTATCTTTTCTGTTAAAAGGAGTAATATAATTGTAACTAGTTGCTTATATTGGCTTAGTGCCCAGCATGATTAATGATGCTTTCAGAATAGTTTTAAAGGAGCACTTAAACTCGCCTTTATGAATCTCATGTCTGTCAGTTTTCCAGTGCTTCGACTGTTTATTTGACTGCCCTATTGCTGAGAGAAAATCAGTGGACTAGGAGAGAGGCATTTTCAATTTATTAGCTTATATGCTGTTAAATGGGAAAAAATCTGCCAAAACTCATATAAGAAAGAAAAAATGTGAACCTTGGGCTAGGAAATTAGTGACAGTTGTGATAAAATAGCTTTACTTGGTGTCTGATTATTAGCTGCATTGATCAACATGTTCATATTATACACAAAGTCTGAGAATGAAACTTCCTTTCTACATTTCATCATGTATAGGAAAAACAAGATTGTGGAAAGGTGGGTAAACCAGGAATTAAGTCAGCATATGTGCTTATGTTTCAAACTGAATCGATCCATACTTTTGGAAATCAGATTGTAGTACTTACTTTAATACAGGTTCTTCCCAAACTGATACAGTGCACAGTACTGACAGTGTCAATACTTTGCCATTGGAACTTAGGCAAAATTATTTTAAATTATTAATTCTGCATGCAGAGGAGGCAGTTAAAGGCATAGCATAAACATTAATTTAAATATTTTAAAAGACAGTTTGCTCTGTACCGAGAAGGACATTACCACCACAGAAATTTTGATTGTGTAAAGAATCCACTTCCATATCTATCCAGCCTCTCCATAATACTGAGCACCAGCTAACAGCTAGATGTCCCAAAATGTAGTCCATTCTTTGTGTAAACTGTTTAGTTTCAGTGTATTGAAAATGCTCCCAAATCTACCTTAAATGTATACATTTTATTTTAAACTAAGATGCAAGCTTATTCTTGATCTGTCTTTCCACAATTCTTTATCATTATAATAGCAATTTTCCTATCAATTCATTCCTTTATAGAGGAGAGAGACCTGATAAATTCTTAATTATTTCAAATATTGAGATTCAAAGATGATCAATACATCTTGGCATGCAATAGGTACTGTGCGAACTCTTTTAGGCCTAGATGCTTCAGTGCTTGATAGTTGGAGTAAAAGGATGAGTTTGGATTTGGCTCTGAAGAGGTCTTATTTTCCTACGCAGCTGCATGAGTGTTTTTGGTAAACCATAAGGCTAGGAACATGAGGAATAGAAATTGTTTAGAGAAGTTTCTCAGCAAGATCCATGTCTACTCGTTACAGAGTGATAAGCATTGAGGCGGCTTGGCCTTTCTCAGGGATTGTGGAATGTCAACAGGATCTGGGGAACGCTGCAGTGAATCTTGAAGTAAGCAGCAAGAGGTCTTACTTGAGATGCGAGATACCTGACACCCAAAATAAACCAGAACTTTCTAAAACCCATCCGATTTATTGATCCTTTTCCATCACCGATACCGTCTGTCCACAATATTAGGTGATCCTAACATGTCCCCTACAATAAGATACATTTTGAAGATAAGAAATAAAAAATAAAATAATAAAATCATTATAATTATAGTTCCCTATAAAAACTTCCTGACTTTAATTTGGTTGAAATATTTTACTTCCTGCTACTTTGTATATGTAATTAAAAAAATAAAATAATTTCAAATGAAAATATAAAATATTTTTACCATAATGTTCTTAATGGACAACTCCATTTATTTCTTTTTTAAAAAATTTAAATATTTTCACTTTGCACAAAAAATGTTAATGTTTGTAACACCCAGGTACACTGCTAAAAGAAAATATTATCTGAAAATCTTCAACAAGATGAGCTGTAATAAAAGTACTATTCAGCAATGATATTTTTTAGTTTGACGAACGTTTTTCAATGAGCTCCCTAAACTATCAAAGCAGATGATATAGATGCTGGCATTGAACATTTATCACTTACTACCAGCTAATTGTCAAATTCCTTCATTTGCTCCAGATCTGAAGAATTTATGTTGAAGAATTTATGTTGAAAGAAAATCTTGTTTCACTGATTTAGGTTCTGAAAGTTTTGGAAGCAATAACTTGTTTCTGAAAGGGGGACCGAGGGAAGATAAAAAGAAAAAAAAGAGAGATTCTTCTCTGACATTCACTAATCTACCAATATATTTATGGCAGATATTTCAGAACCAGAGAGGAAAACATCAACACTAGTCTATTCAAACACAAAGGACAATACTGGAATTGGACAGGATTAAGTCCAGCATTTTCTTAGCAAGTAGGTAAATAAAAATGAGGTACTAAATGAAGAAAACAAATAAAATCTTGACAGCATTATAGAAAAAAAAAACAACAATGAAAAAGATCATTTTAAGGAAGACAGACTCAGTATTGTTAATAGACTTGTGGAAAGAAGAAGTCAGAGAACTTTCTTATGTAACTACCTGCGGGGAGGTGGCAGCCAGATGGGTGTGGACCTCCTCTTTCAGGCTGATGACACCAGAACGAGAGGGCACGGCCTCAAGCTACGCCAGGGGAGGTTTAATCTTAATGTTAGGAAGCGGTTTTTCACAGAGAGAGTAATTGCGTATTGGAATGGTCTGCCCAGGGAGGTGGTGGAGTCACCGTCCCTGGAGGTGTTTAAGAGAAGACTGGATAAGGAGCTTAGTGACATGGTCTAGCTGGGGGGTGTGGGGCTGGATGGTCCTGGGTCCCTTCCAGCTCGGAGTGGCCTGCTAGACCGTGAGGGAACTAGGTTGTGCTACCGCTCTGGGATGGGCTTTCAGTCTCTGCACGGGTGTTAGATGGTGAGTTGGACTAGATGATCCTTGTGGGTCCCTTCCAATTCATAATATTCTGTGATTCTGTGTGATTCTGTGATTCTGTAAGGTCTTTCCTTGGACATAGCAATTGAGAGGAAAAGTGCAGAAACATACAAAACCCAAAACAAAAGTATTGATCCCTTGTATTTTCACTGAATGGACAAGACAACTTTCTCCCTAAAGACCTTTCTTTGGGAAGAAAGTGTTAACTTTCTTTGAAACATGAAGGAGCTTGAAAAAAAAAGGCACTATTCCTGAAAATTTAAACGTGGCAAGATGAATCCAATAATACATTATCTAAAAGCAGCGATGCTCATAAATTCACTACCAGCTGCACAGCTTATAAATCAAGTTAAAAATTAGATGTGTAGATCTGCAAACTTGCAAAAGGCAGATGAAACAGAAGAACTATATATTGCTTTTAGGCCTCCACTGGAGAATACATATCTGGGGGAAGAGAACTAATTCTGATGGAATAAAAAGAAAACAACACAATCTTTTTATTAAACGTGTCATGTAAGGTCAAGACAAGATTCCAATGTATATATTAAAAAAAATATAAATAATATTGAAGAAATAAAGACTATTTGGAGGGAAAAAACAAAACAAAACAAAACAAGATGCTAGTTATAGATGGAATCCGTTCATGAAAAAAAGTGGATTTGCCTTTCTAGAGACAAACACTACTGAGAAAATGAGGACTTTCTACCTTTACAGACAAAGTTCAAATATGCAAAGTGGTTGAAAATATAAATAGATCCTTTTTAAGAAAGAATGAAAATTTGCCAGAAAAGTCCATGCAGCAGAGACTAATAAGAGATCTTTCAGTTAACCGATATAAACAGAGTTAAAAAGGATAACAGCTATGGCCCGGAGTTTTCCTGAAAGAGGCTGTTGCTGCCACAGTGGTTTTA
Organism: Pitta sordida; assembly: GCA_013390025.1. Taxonomy (NCBI): domain Eukaryota; kingdom Metazoa; phylum Chordata; class Aves; order Passeriformes; family Pittidae; genus Pitta; species Pitta sordida. The sequence goes on from WEKX01001329.1 coordinate 25,631, forward strand.
TGCATCAGAGTAAGCCATGTTTTCACTGTTAAATATCTCCTGATGACATATAAAACAGGCAGTATTTTAGCAAAATCTGTTATTGAAATACAGAAAAGCTCCCAAAGTCACATGAAGAGGGGGAATGAGTACACTAGCACAGGGTAGTTCATCTGTCTGTTTGCCTGGATTGGTCATGCTGCAGGAAGTCCTTGTAATCAGAATGAAGAGAGAATTTCCCTCTATTTCCTGGAGCACATCTGCTCCTTCTGGAAATCAGTTTCATAAAACACACTCATTATTCATCTTCATTAAAATGCAGGTTTACAAAAGAAGAATTTATTTTACAAACTTGGGCTGCAAACAGTCTCAAATAGAAAAGTAGTATGAGATTCTTCCGCCTGCATAATAAACCCAAACACTGGGGCTGACAGGATGAGAAGCATTCTGGAGGAAAAAGACATGAGGGTCCTTTGGATGCCAGGTTGACCATGAGCCAGCATTGTGGTCACCATAGCAAAGGCACCAACGGTCTCCTGAGCCACATAATGAACACTGCAGTAGGTTGAGAGAGGGATTCTTCTCTGCTGCTCAGTGGAGAGACAAGCTTGGAGTGCTGTGTTCAGTGCTGGTCTCCCCAGTACAAGTGAGACATAGACATGACGAATAGAGTCCACGAAGAGACACAAATGTGATGAAGGTCTTGGAGCACCTGGCAAAGGAGAGAGGCTGTGAGAGTTGGGACTGTTCAGCCTAAAGAAGAGAGGCTCAGGAGGATCTTATCAGTGTGTTATTCGACTGAAGGAGAGCAAAAAAGACAGATCCAGACTGTTTGCAGTACTATTCTACAACAAGTTGGAATTACGGAGTGCTATGATAAAGGCATAGTCATGTCAGATTTGTTGTCACAAAGGGCAGTTCTTAATTTTAAAAAGTCATAAGTGGTGGAAATGGATTTCTCTGCTTTATGCCTTGTGACAGAAGGAAAGAAGTTATTTGTGCTATTATAAAAAATGTATAAAAAAGACAGCACAAATTTCAGCTTAAGCTCTCAGCAAGGAATTAGCAACTAAGAAAGAATAGTTGTATGTGATATATAGGGTGCTTCCATCAAGTTCACTGCTGTAAAATATCCATAAGAAAATTGTTGTCATGCTGCATTAAGTATTTTCTTATTTTGCATATCTTAAAGTGGCTAAATTGTAGAATTCATAAAAAGAATTTATATAAATATAAAATATTTCATAGAAAAAATCATCATACACTGTCTGCTGTACATTTTCCTAATTTTCCACATTTTGCATGTACTGCTCACTTACAGCTACGTCAAAGCCAGCAATTCTTCCAAAACGTTATTAACAAATCAGTCATGTTTTGGGCATTAAAATAGGAAATCTGGCAGCAAGAGTTTGTACTTCATTTTCTATTACTTCTAAACCCTGTCTAAATGTCAAAACAAAATCTTCTCTCTTCAAAGAGAGAAAAAAAATTATAAAAACTCAGATACAACATTTATTCCTATACCAGAGATTTTTGGAGCCCTAATTAAGTAAGGTTCCAAAGCATTCACCATTTTAAGTGAAAATAGAAATGTAAATCAACTTGGAAAAAGAAAATATATACAAAAAAAGATATGAAAAAAAGTAATTTTACTACAATTAGTGTGGGAGACTAAGTAGTAAAGCAAAACCTTTTCAGCTGGACAGTAGTTACGTCATCCATTGTAGAACTCCTCACACCAGGGGAGACACCAGGGGCGCTTCTACCTAGCCTAAGCATAATAAATCTCCTACGGATTTTGTGTTTCACCAGGGCCTATGGATCCAGACTGCAGCAATCACTTCAACAAGACTGAGACTTGCACCTTAAGACTCACAACTGAGAAGACCAAAGAAGAAGAGAATCAGGAAACTGCCATCGGAATCCACAGAGTAGTGATATTTTTCCTACTTATTCAGTCTCTGTCACTCTCTTAATCTCCCCCTTTCCTTCTTTTTCCTATTCTGTCAGCCTGACCTCAGTTCTGGGTAAAGTCATGGAACAGATAATCCTGAGGGCAATTACACAGCACCTGCAAAATAACTATGACATTAGATCTAGTCAACATGGATTTAAGAGATGTAGGTCCTGCCTGACCAACCTGATCTCCTTTTATGAACTGGTGACTCACCTGGTTGATGATAGAAAGGCCGTGGATGTTGTGTACTTGGATCTTAGCCTTTCCCATGGTTTTCCATGGTAAGCTTCAGAAGAAACTCTCAGTGTGGATTGAATAGGAGCATTCTGTGCTGGGTTACTGTGCTTTACTTACTGTGGGAAGCAAGAAGTTGTGGATGCCCCATTCCTGGAAGTGTTCAAAACCCGGTTGGATGGTGTTTTGGGCAACCTGATCTAGTGAGTAAATGTCCTGTTATCGCAAATCCATGGTGCCAGACACACCTGGAACAGAGGGACAAGGAGTTCTTGTACCCAGACTGCTTTAAAAGGTTTTAGATTTTACATCACCAAATGGTGTTATTCTTGTTGTTAGCCCACTTTAAATTCGCCCAAGATGCTTCCTTATTTGATTTCCAGACCACTGTTATCGACATTGCTCAAGTTTCCCCTCAGAAGAAAGACTTTTATTGTCAATGAATGAAAAATGTTTCTAAGCACTGTTCAGTGATGGTCTTGGCTGGAGAATGATATGGAGGATGCACTATTCCTCCAGCTCAAGGTGGCTATTCTTCTACATATGCTTCTTTTTAGATTTTGTGAGGTTTGGTTCGGAGCTTGCTTCAAATACCTGTATGGGAGAAAAAAGATAATTGTTGCAATGGAGAAGTTAAAACAATAATAAATATAACACAAATCCATGCATCTAAAATGGCTAGAATATGTTATTTCTTACTAGCACTGCATTGCCATACAAATATAGTGATAGCCCACTTTTTCTGAAACACTAATGGCATCTTGTGGATGGAAAATTCTTTTTTATCTGGATAGAAAATTCATTATCTATTCACAAGGCTGAAGAAATACAGGTTTGGTATTCATCATTATAGATTCAATTTTTATCTGCTTTTATTTTACTCAGACACTGTTTAAAAAAGAACCTAGAGGATAATATGGTTTTAGAGATAATATAGCAGTATTATCTCACAGATAGTTGAAGTATCTTTAAATTGTAAATCATCCACATATTCAGATTTATGTCAATGCAGATAAAAATATTAATCCAGATGCCCTCACTTTTGGATTGCAGAAGGATCTTTTGTTGAATTTTTAAAAAACAGTCTTGAATTCTCTGTCTCTGAGTGGGAGTCAATGTGAGTAAAACAGGATAAAGCAGTATAAACATTGCTGGAAAGAGCACCCCCAATAGATCTCGCTCTCTATGGCCATGTAAGCTACTATAAGAATAAAGTTCCATATTTTAAAAAAAATTCTTTTACTGGCTGAAAAGATCCGGAACACCAGTATTTCCCTTTGTTTCCTCTCTTTCTCTACTCCCATTTTCTCCCTCCAATAGTCAGTCACCATTGCTGCCATACATGCCTGACAATGCATAGAAATTTCCTTAGTAAAGAATTAGGTGTCTCCCTCCATAATTATTTTTTCACCACTCTGAAAATGTCATCTTTTCTTAAATTCACAAGGTAGTGTTTCAGAATTCCTGAATTTTTTGTTCCTTCAAATTGAACCATAACAGAAGTACATATTCTTTCAAGAAAATTGAAAGCGTAGTCAATAGTTTTGGATCAATAGTTTTGGATTCTGATAGTTCTGGAGATTCAGAAAAGATGTTTCAACCTGAGTACAGAAATCTGTGTTGTTAGTTATCCATAGAAAATCCACTTTAGTACAGTGGTGAGTGTCCCGGCCTCTCGTGAAGGAAATAGGGGGTTCGATTCCCGCCAGGAGGCAGCGGTGTCATTTACGAGTTGGACTCAATGATCCTTGTGTGTCCCTTCCAACTCAGAATATTCTGTGATTCTGTGATAGGAACTGAACTATAACTTAAGTCTCTTATGAAAATAGATGCTGTCAAATTTAATTAACAGACTTTATCCTTCAAAAATGCCAATAACTAAACAATAACCACAATAGGATGCATGAGACTGGAATAATCACTAGAAATGGTATGCTGGAAATGAGACTTAACTCAGGGATGTGAGAAAGGAATACTCCTCAATACAGATATCTATAATTTCTTTTAGATTTATAGTTTTCACTATGTTATTAAGGGGCCTGTAAAATGGGGGCTTTGCTATCACATCTGCAAAGATGGGTGCCATTGTGCCAAAAAGAAACAACCTAAATAAGCTACTAAGATCACAGAATCACAGAATCACAGAAAATTATGAGTTGGAAGGGACCCACAAGGATCATCTAGTCCAACTCACCATCTAATACCCGTACAGTGACCAAGAGCACATCCTAGAGCGTAATACCAACCTAGATGCCTCACAGTCTAGCAGGCCACTCCGAGCCGGAAGGGGCCCAGGGTCATCCAGCCCTACACCCCCCAGCTAGACCATGTCACTAAGCTCCTCGTCCAGTCTTCTCTTAAACACTTCCAGGGATGGCGACTCCACCACCTCCCTGGGCAGCCCATTCCAATATGCAATTACTCTCTCCGTGAAAAACCGCTTCCTAACGTTAAGATTAAACCTCCCCTGGCGTAGCTTGAGGCTGTGCCCTCTCGTTCTGGTGTCGTCAGCCTGGAAGAAGAGGTCTACACCCATCTGGCTGCAACCTCCCCGCAGGTAGCTGTAAACAGCAATGAGGTCCCCTCTGAGCCTCCTCTTCTCCAGACTGAACAGTCCCAGTTCCTGTAGTCGCTCCTCATAGGGCCTACCCTCCAGTCCCTTCACTATCCTCGTTGCCCTTCTCTGCACCCTCTCAAGCAGCTCAGCATCCCTTTTAAACTGGGGAGCCCAGAACTGCACGCAGTACTCAAGATGGGGTCTGACCAGCGCTATTTACTTAACACTGTCACAGTCAGAAGTTGGAACTTAATTGGTGCTACACTCCAGTTCAAAGACAAATCAGTAGTTCTACAAACATTAGTGAGGTTTATAGAACTGACATACAACAAAGTCAGATGAAATCATCACACAAACACTTCCATGAAGTAGAAACGTATCTAAAGGCAGTATTTTTAAAATCTGATGACACTACAATTTCATCAGGTTTCAGTACTACTAAACATGCTTTCCAAGAGTCATGGTTGCTGGTATGAACAACAGAAATGGAAAATTTCATTTGTTGAATTCTTTGAATAATTTTGTCTTGTCTTAAAAGATGCAGGATCTTACTTTGGTAATTCTTACCATTAGAGTATCTTTAGTGTGTCTGAATATTTTCTTCAACAAGGAAAGTTTGATACTGCTCTGACTGTCTATAAGACTATTAAGGAAAATTTTAATGCATAGATACGTTCATATATGTTAAACATAAGGACTTTGAGAAAATAAAGCTGTATTATTTCACACTTCAAATGTATCAATCACTTTCCATGATGAAGATTTCAGAAAGTTGTGAGATATTTAATGGTGATATATTTTGACACTACTAAACAGTATAGCATGCCTGTATGCATATTCCAGAGCCACACTTAAGTGCATGACATGCTGACCTGATCGCATTAACATTCTTTATTCTCTGAGGCCATGAATCCATAAGTACAACACAAAGCAATTGATATCTGCCCTTTCTATTTATATATCATCATCAGATTGAGTAAGGCAAGGCAGCTCTGACTTACAGTGAACACCTGCAATGGAATTCTTCATGGTCTCTTAGCTACAATTTTGTGTAACAAACATGGCTTCCATTGCTTCACAATTTTAGAATACTAATATGTTATAATTTGTCTTTTGTTTTCCAATGCACATAATGCTGTTTGTGTCCAAGAGTGAGAAAAAAGATGATTGTTTAATTCCAGTATGACGGAATTCTTTTCTTTATAAACATATTGAAGTCTGACTAGAAGTAGTTCTTTATTTTCCTTTTAAATTGTTCCATATTATGCAGTCAAAAGATTTAAATAACTTTAATAAGACATTCCTCAATATCTAAACCCTTTACTATGATGTAACTCACATTATGACACCAATTTTCCTAACCTTAGAGCCTCTTGCTTCCCTGGCTGCTGCCAGTGACCAGCAGAGGGCATTTTAGGACTGAGCTATTTGAATACAAAATGAAGAGACCAGCAGGATTTCTATCACAGCAGTTTGTTTATGTTGGAGTAGTACAAGTTTGAGAAACTTAATAAATATTTGAGTAAAAAACGCAGTGTTTTCAACACAAATATCATATCCATAGTATTTAAGTAAAATGTCACATGCGACCCTTCTTTTGTTAAGACATAAGTTTTCAAGTTTGTACTTGTTTATTTTGCACACACTGAGCTACTGTAGAAATGGTGATTCATCAGTTAAATGTATGGGCATATTAAGATTTTACGTAAAACACACTTACAAAGAGGGAAATAAAATCACACAAAAAACAAAGGCGGAAAAAGTTATTTTTAACAAGACAAATGCTTATTTCAACAATGTTAACAATTCAATTACATGTTCTTTATATAAATAAACCCACAATTTAAGTATCAGGTTAAAAATGGTTTTATGCATTGGCTGATTAAAACCACATCATAAGTCTATATTGTTTTAAGTAACACAGTTCTTCAAAAAAACTCTGTGACTTTCAGATGTGGGTCTTCAAAATTACCTGAAAATCTGAATTGAATAGATACTATGATGTCTAATTGCTTAGTTCCTACAAGTTAGCACAAATGGGAACAAGTGCTAAAATGCAGCTTTACTGGATGGTTTCAAAAGATGCACACACAAATCTGTTTGCCTAAGTACATGCTCAATTATACCAGTTGGGCTTTTCAGACAGGAATATTCAGTTACATGCCCTGATTTCTGCTTATAGTTCTACTAATGGTGCTTGTGAACTTTATATAGTCCATTTGGAGTCTCAGGCTACAGACTCAGAGAATCAGCCACAACTGTGCCTTGATTAACCTCTTCAGAAGCTTGTAGAGTTGCAGCTTGTAAAGCCGAATGACAGAGCTTCCACTGCAGTTTCCACAAGCTCAGAGAAAAAAGCAGGAACTTAGTAATAATAATGTGACTGGTGTACTCTCAGTGTCCAAGGATGTCGTCTACAATGCCCTGGGACAAGGTTTCAGCATGGAAGAAGGGATCTATTGTATCTCTCCTCATCAAGCATGATATGCAGAAATTGTAGTACAACTTCTCTGAGACTGATATCCTCTATTGCATGACAAGCCTCCCTGTCAGAAGCACATACTGAGGATCATTCTCAGTTTAAGCAACAGTACTAGTACACAAATTCCCACACACAAAGTGTTTCCTAGGGGAAGAACAGAAGTCAAGTTGCAAACCTTCCTAACTACAATTAAACTGTTGGGTTTCCCCTCCACCACCCATCTATTTTTTGGAAACAAGAAAATATTTCACAGAATCACAGAACCAGTAATTTAAACAACTATTTAATGTCAGATATGCAGTGCTGATATTAAATCACCATCTAATACCCGTACAGCG
>WEKX01001329.1:45336-57816 GCA_013390025.1 Pitta sordida
CCTGCGGGGAGGTTGCAGCCAGATGGGTGTGGACCTCTTCTTCCAGGCTGACGACACCAGAACGAGAGGGCACGGCCTCAAGCTACGCCAGGGGAGGTTCAATCTTAACATTAGGAAGCGGTTTTTCACAGAGAGAGTGATTGCATATTGGAATGGGCTGCCCAGGGAGGTGGTGGAGTCACCATCCCTGGAGGTGTTTAAGAGAAGACTGGACGAGGAGCTTAGTGACATGGTCTAGCCGGGAGGTGTAGGGCTGGATGACGTTGTGCCCCCTCCGTCTCGGAGTGGCCTGCTAGACTGTGAGGGATCTAGGTTGGTGTTATGCTCTGCGATGTGCTCTCGGTCTCCCTACGGGTGTTAGATGGTGAGTTGGACTAGATGATCCTTGTGGGTCCCTTCCAACTCATAATTTTCTGTGATTCTGTGATTCTGTAAATGGGCGAGGTCATGAAGGAGAAGTCGCGATACAGAGAGGATTCACTGTATTTGTACATAGAGTGTAAAATATGTCTTTCTTTTAGATCCAGTTCTGTCTCCTGGGAAAGTGTAAAAATTTATCTCTAGGGCGTGATCACTAAATGTCAAAAGTTATTACTTTAATGAAAAAAAGATTGCAGAAGTAGTTGAATTGCGCAAGAGTTTTCAGAAAAGCAGATTTCATCAACCAGGGAGATGTTAAAAAATGTCATTTTCTGAAAGAACTTGAAGGAATACTGGTAGGATTACTGAAAGATTATTTTGTAAACTAAACTGCAGTGATCGCCCGTTACTCACGGGCTGTTGGGCCTGGTCCTCCTCACACATGTCGTGGAATTCGCGAGGTTAGTGACCCCCCTACGTAGTCAAGTACACCACACCTGTAGCCATGCCCCTTCCCCATATAAGGTCTGGAGGTCAGTCCTGAGAGTGCAGCACCCTCTGTAATGCCTCATTAAAGTGGAGGAAATGCCTTTTGCCACCTCCCAGCTCCAGGAAGGGAGCTTTTCCAAGCAGAGAAATCAACACGGCTGGTAGCCGGGAAGCTGGCACCACCCCACCCACCCCCCGAAAAGCCGAGTGGGCATGGAGCCTTCTGCCACTGTCCTTTCCCTGTCATGTCTCTGCTGGGTTTTTTTATCGGGGTTTTTATCGGGCTTTCTGGTTGCTGCTGTGTGTCTCTTGTGTTCAAACATGGCAGAGGCGGCACGCCTCTCCAGAGCAGGACTCTGGGGGAGGCTTGGGGAATGAGTTAAGTGCTGGCTGGGGTGGCACCGTGGCAACCAGCGGCTGTGCAGGGCGAGAAGAGCTGGTGGCTCTGTGATCCGCTCTTTCAGCAGCTCCTAAGATGTGCAGGGCAGGGACGGACTCGGAAGCCTCCGTAGCACCGGAGCACAGATGTGTCCTGTGCCGAGAGCGCTGCAGCCCCACTTCTCCCTGAGCTTGCTGCCCAAACGCAGCTCTCCCCTTTCCTCTCCTTCCCTCCCTCTGCCTCACACATCCTACAAGGGAACTTTTTATTTTATTTTGGGCAGTGCGGAGGGTTCCGGTGCCAGCACTCTGACGTCAGGAGTCCATGTTGCTCGCATCGGGACATGCTGGACTATGGTCTCTATGTTCTGCCGGTGCCAGCAAAGGTGAAACGTGTTCCCGAGTCAGTGGCTCCGCTCCTATCCACCTGGGTTTAAATCTCCCGTCTGCCGCCACCCCAAGGTCGGCATTGCAGCAGTCCCTTTGTGCCACAGCAGTACGGCAGCACTCCCAGCTTGACAGAGATGGGATCGGCTCCCCTTTCTCCTAAATGGTGAGAATGAAGTGTGTACAGCAAGTCTGGTGGGCAGTGACGGTGGGCGGGGCCAATTATATATTCATAACTTCATTATATATTCACGAGCTGATGGGTTCGCGGTTCGTTCTGCGCATGCGCTGAGGTTGCACAGCTTGCTGAAAAATCACCCGCAACTATTGGATCTTGCAAATAATGGATCGCGACTATGCGGAGGATTGCTGTAGTATTAAACAGGAAAAGCCAGACAGTAGGAGAGATCATTATGTCTGCATTGAGACTCTTCAGTAAATTGGAACAGTGAAGAATGAATCATACAAGAACTGAAAGCCAGGATGAACATAAGAAACAAAAACATATCAACAAAAGCCAAGATCTGAGCAGATACAATGTGGCATATAGGGTTATGCAGCAATCTCTTGATACTTCACTTCTTGAATTTCACAGCTTCACCTGTTTGTGTGTTGTTTTTTCTTGAAAGCTTTTCTGGATGGAGCCACCACCTGTCTCCCTCAGGCCACAGCCCCACTGCCCTCATCTCCCTGGGGCCAGGCCTCCTTCCTTTGGGCCACAGGAAGCAGGTGCTTTACAGTATTTACAATATTTACTGTATTTAACACTCCTTCACGGATTTCACTTATCGCAGCATCTTTCTGGATCTGCCCCTCGTGAAATTTGAGGGATTACTGCAAAAAAAAAGGTTTTGATGTAAGAAGTAACAAGAAGACAAAGGGAATAATGAGTACAGTTTTGAAAAACAAAAGACACTGAAGAAAATACCTAGTAGCTCCCTGTCCAGCTGAAAGAACACTGCACAACTCCCAAAGGGATCTTTCCAAATTCCACTTTTCATTTATCAAAACCAGTCATGATGAACAAGAATATACAGTTGGTGAAAGGATCAGAATTTAAAATAGTTTTGACAAATTAGTATAATAACTAACTTTATCTTACTGGGTTTGGAACAAATTAAAAAACAAAATTATGTTTAATGGTACGAAAATAAAATACAGAATACATAAATTAATGAAGGAGAAATATTTAGCTAGATGGTGGATACAGAAATGGGCTAGGGTTACAATAGTTTATACAGTGATATCCTTCCAAAGAGCCATCTTCTTTTAGAAGCAATAATGAGAATGATAACTAATTCCACAAATTGAGCTTTGGTGAGTCCTAATAAGAGAATATGTGCCTGATGTAGGAAATGCATGTCTTGCAAGAAACTGGACAGAATTCTGATTTTTTTCTTTCCAAAGAGTAAGAGTCTTTAACAAGAAGATAAGCCCTTGGGGAAAAAACAACAAAAACTAAAACAAACAATAAGAACAAAAGGCAGTGAGTTTGTCTGGACTAGGAAGAAAGATGAAGGAAAAATGGTAAAAATGTCACAAAAGGGAAAATAATTGTCCTTCAATGTCCAAGCAAGAAGAAAAGAAGACTCAGAAGACTCAGAATATTCTGAGTTGGAATGGACCCACAAGGATCATCGAGTCTAACTCTTAACACTGTCTCCCTGGNGACCACACTGTTCTTGATGCAAGCCAGGATGCCATTGGCCTTCTTAGCCACCTGGGCACACTGCTGGGTCATATTGAGTTTCCTATCAATCAGTACACCTAAGTCTCTCTCCACTTCACTAGTCTCGAGCCATTCCTCCCCCAGCCGGTAGCAGTAGGAAATACTATTGATAGCAAAGGTAAACATTGGAGAAGCTTTCCAACAGGGTGGTGAAACAACAGACGATACCTGAAAAAACTAAGAAAACATTGTATTGAGAACATTAACAGGCAGTCAAGTTCATTCTCAGAGGTTCATTCTCAGAGATGGTTTAGGTATAGTGACTTGAGTCTTGGAGAGGAAATTCATAATGTATGCTCCCTTTCATCTTCTCTTACATTTCTATATTTTCAAATACAGAGGAAGGAGGATTAAGAAACATTCATTACAACAGACAAATTACATTATATTCTTTTTCCAATACGAGAAGGAGAGATCAACAAAATGTATAGTTTTTAGCAGTTTCTAATTTAATTTTAGAATTCCAAATTCGGAGCATCTGCTTTTTAAATTAGGTCTTCAGCCAGCATAATTTGCATGATTATAATGCTAGGCAAGGACCACACAGAAGTGACTCTACATTGAATAGCAAAACAGACTAGCAGCAACTTGAACAGCAACTTATTTCCCAAGGCTTTAAGCAGCATCAGATAGTTTTGTAGGCCATGTGTAAAATAGGTTGAGGATATTTAAACAGGTATCTTCTCTCCCTCTTCTCACAAATATGGGTTTATCATTGGATAATACACAATTTTAAATTACTAATATTAAAAATGAAATATAGATCTCTTTATATCCTAGAAAACTTAATTTCAACACTCCCAGACTATTTTCCATTCAGATTCTTTATCAACTACAAGAAGAATTACACAGGTTTGCCATAATAGTTTAATTTAATAGCTTTTTAGATTTGTGATTTGTTTATTTTAAAATATATTTGTAATACATCTGACATGATTCTCCATACATTTCTGGTTATGCACTTTATGCAGCTGTTATTAAGAAAACACAGCTAGAATAGAAAAAAAAGTCTAGGGTTTTGTTTTGTTTTTCAAGAAATGCAAAATGAACAGGGCTTTAACTCAATACAAGAAGTTACCCTGAAGATTATAGTATAAGGAAAGATAGTTATTCCACTATCTACAGGAGGGCTCCCCTGTTGTTCCCTTAATGTAATGAAAATATTATGAATTAAACAAAAAGCGAAACACTGGTGAGAAGAGGACAGAGTTCAAAGAAAGTGCATATTTCCCTTGTTCACATGAAGATCTATTGTGCATTCATAGATGGAGCCATGAAAAACAGACTTCACTTTCTATTTGATTTGGTTTTTACTAAAACAAGAAGCACTTTCCTACTTTTGGCAATAAACACTTCAACATCTTGAAAATTACAATGTAACTCACATATTTTAGAAGACAAAGGGAAAACCTCACGTCATAGAAGTTATCAATTACATAGTAAATGGAAAATGGAAAAAAAATCCCATAAAAAGAAAGAATAAGAATATGTTTAGCTAAAATATTCTTGAGAAATGTAATTTTACACTTTATATCTTTTATGCACAGTGATATTTAATGAGATAGTTATCCCTAATTTATTCTAGTATGATCATTTTGCTGTAAATCCTGAAGGGGACACTGCTATTCTACAATGGGTATTTTAGTAAACTTTCCATTGTGCATAAAATTATAGAAGAAACTTCCTTCTGCATTATTAATCTGTCTCCATTTCCTTATCTGTAAAATGAAATATATATTTCACTATATGTATTTTGTTCTAAATCTGGCCCTAAACACCCTGAATCATAGCCTGTGTCTTTCACCTTAGGGTGGCTACTCAGTGATTCTCACATAAATTGCTTGACTAGTTTTTAGAGAAGAATGGTTAGGCTTTAATGAGTAGGTATTCTTTCCTTATATGCCATAAAGAATATCTTTTTTCTGTGTTCAAACTGAACTCATAAACTCACAACTACTTAGACCTATCAAGACCTAAGCAATTCTGATCATGCACAGAAACAGAGCTTTAGGTAGCACAAAGAATTAGAAAAGTATTCAGGTATACAAATTACTGATTTATTTTCTGGTTTATCTGCCTCCATAAACACATAATTAGATCAATGAAAATACATTTAAAGATTTACTTCAAAATATCATTTGTTTGGTATTTTCCCTCTCTGAAATCGCATTACTTTCTGAGTAAACTTTTCTGTAATTAAATTTAGTTTTCAGAGTAGGGATTGCTTTTGGTAAACTAGCAATATGCATCATCCAACATTACTATCACAGTGTTTAACTTGGCCAAGTCCAGATTTATCTTTAGTAACTGGATCCAGCCTTTTACTTAGCAAAATGCTTTCATTCTTTGTGACTGCCAAGGGGCTTGCATGACTTGCCCTTTGGATGGGCATTTCAACTGTGTTCTGTCCACACAGTGAAGTGTATTACCAATAGGCAAACCCTGCTTGTTACAGGTGCCCCCTTGTCAAGAGTTGCTACTGGAGTCCCTTCAGTACTCACCGTTCCTCTGCTTAGGCGAACCTATCAGATCTCCACACACCCAGAAGAAATTAGATGACACTGTATCATAAAAAGACTTCCTGATCTTCTTTCCCCAGTTACCTACTGAGTCCATTTAAATGCAAATTATGTGCTAGAGAGTACTGAATTCTGAGGACTTCAATCTTTCAGTGAATGGCAACTAATGTGAGCTTGCAGGAGCTCTTGGTCCTACTGACTTTTTTGTCATATCTTACAGACAGACACAGCAAGCATAAATTACTATCTTCGTCCACTGAGTGCACAGGAGGCAGGTTACAGGTACTACTTCAAATTTGCAAATAGTGAGGCATGAGGAGTAGTCAGAAATTAATAATGACCTTTCTTATAAAGACTGTATGTACCTGCAAATCATACTGTCAAGCTAATAGCTGGAGAAAATGATGCCATCTCACTGCCCTGTATTTGCAGATCTTGTTCTGATCCTGAAAACTCAAGAAGCATAGGAAAGGCTTTATCTGTGAGTCTCTACAACTTGCTGTTTCTTGATGTCTGTTTCCATTACACAGTATGGCTACAATTGGCATCTATCTAGTTTCCAAAGACTAGAGATACACACAGTAAAGAAAACAGCAGTGATGTCTGTCCGATTTCCCCTTCTTGCTATGGTTTCTGTGGCATCCTTTCTACCACAATCTCCCAAAGTGACTGAGCTGCCTTCAGGTACCTTCTGTTATTCCCATTTCTTGATGTTTATACAGTCTGCAGTAACCAGGCGTCCACTTTGGCTGAAACATTGTGTAAAGGTGTAGCCCAGGGCTGAGCTGAATATACCCTGCCTTTTAGCTCATCAAGCACCACGTAACCACGCAGTTCTTATCTGGTACAAATTTGCAGTCAGTTGACTAACGGCAGAGTCAGAATTTGCTTTCGTCTGCTATAGCCTCTTTCTTCTTTCATGTTCAATGTGATACAGGTGACAAAGCTAGTAAGGAAGGTATGCACTTAGGGAACCAGATTCTGGATATCAAAGAAAAAATTTGAATAATGTTGTTAAAAGTGAGTTTCTTGCTGTTAACCTTGATGATGATTTTTAGAGTCCCATTGTTTATCTACTTACACCAAATAAACTACAGGAAATAAAATAGCAAAGTTACTTTCAAAAAAATACAGACAAGAAGCTATAACAAAATCTCAGCAAAGAATACATGAATCCAATTCCAGTTCAGAATCTACTCAGATGCTTTGCTCCCAGAGTGAAAATTAAAGCATGGAGGGACTTCTCTATAGTATACAGACATGGACAGTGATCCAAAGATCTTTGACAGAGTGGAGGTCCCAAAGGCTGGAAATGTGAGGCAAGGTGTGGCCTGAAGTTTCCCACTTCAGGAGAGGAACACTGTGAACCAAGACTGCAGGTATCTAACATTTAGTTTTCCCACTCTGTGGGCTAATGCTTTACTTACTAAGATATATAAAGCAGTCCTCATTACCTTGTTGTCATTTTTTAAGCTGCCACTACTTCTCATAGAACACTGAGAGGCCTTCATCTGCTCAGTCACTGGTACTGCATCACCTGGGATTTGGGAGCTACTTAACTCAGTGTCTGTAACTCATATGGTGTCAGGCACCTACTTCTTCAGGTAAATGCTATTTAAAACATACCAGAAGGCAGAACCACAGCTAGTTAAGGAATATTCAGATTCAACACAGAAATGCCCAGGAGGCTTAAGCAAACACAGCACAAGAGTTAATAAACATGATCTGTATTTTCAACTTTGAACTTCACTGTTTGAAGCATCTCCAAACCACTTGGAGCTAGCTCATGTATTAAAACCACTATTTTTTTGAGAGTTACCAATGTATAATTATTGATGATAATCTGAAATGCTGATAGGAACGCACGTGTGAGTTGACCTTTGTGCACAGAGATCAATATTTCAGGACAATGCAGTCAGTACATACTAAATTACATGCCTTGGTTTCCAAACTGTGATTTTGTCTAGCTACTCTCCTCCTCTAACAATGTTAGTTTGCAGTGAAAAAAATCAAAATAACCAAACAAATAGAACACATTGGGAGCTATATCATTTAAGAACTTGGAGATTATATTCCAGACAGAGAGAGTAGTATTTTCAGTTTATACATGCAAGGAATTATAAAACTTAGACTTACTTTCCTCATTAATTTTTATTTATTTTCTTGCTTAAAAAATTTATCACTGCTAGTCAATATAAGCTTAGCATCTCGTATCTTAATGTGAAAAGGAGAACCTGAAAGCTTTTAATGGAATTTATCCTAGCAAGTTACTGGGAATCTTGACATTTCCCATGAAAAAAAAAAAGGGAAACTTAGATAAAACAAGATCTTTAGAGAGCTAAAACAAATTCAAATACTGTGCAAATAATTGCTTGAGGGGGGGGTTCTATACCATTAATATTTTCTGTACAATACAGTAAATCCTCACTGCATTGTGACCTCTGCATTACGACCTCACAGATTTGCGAGGAAAATTTCTCGACATGTTGCTTCAGCTGTTTGCGAGTTTCCTGGGCCGACGCATGCACAGTGCTTCTGCTCCACCGAGGGGCGGTGCCGGAGCTCCCTGTGGGGCGGCACCGGCCCGGCCCCACGAGGAGGGCCACAAGTCACGCTGTCCCCTGTTACTCTAAGCGCAGCCGGGGACTGACACACCCCCCCCCAGGCGCGTGTTACTGTTTCCATGGCTACAGGCGGGGAAGGGAAGTGCCCCAGGAAAGGGGGGCTGGCCGTGGCGGCCAGCAGGGCACGTTCACTCTGCTGCCACAGCTGAACCCCCCGGCCATGTACAGCAGGGCTGGCGTGCGGCAGGCACGAGCACTGGGGCTGGGGCGGGGGTGGAGCAGCGGTGCAGGGTTTGGGCTGCGAGCACGCACGGTCAGCAGCTGCGGAAGTGGCAGCGCAGCCAAAGAGAAATCTAGGGATTCTCGGGGGGGTCTCCCCAGGCAGAGAGGGCACAGAAATACTTCACTTTCCTCCCCCATGCTGTGAGAGCCTGTAGGGAGGAGTTGAAGAGGCTCCCCAGTGCTCCTGATTGGCTGGGGGTGGAGCGAAGGGTGTGGCCTACATGCATATTAATGACCTGCATGTATTTGCGAGTTTGGCATTTCGCGAGACCTCTGACATGACCCATTTCTCACAAATGCGGGAGTATAACTGTACTACTCTACAGGTACAGAGCTAACCTTGTACCCTTGAGCAGTTCAAGGGGATTTACAAGCATTAGTGTCCTTGCATTTTTTTTGCCTAATCCCACAGTGTCTCAAGGGAAAGCAGCAATTTTCAAAAGACAGAGCAGTGCCACACAGCCATATAAGTAATCTTCCCATAATTGTATACGTTGAGGCAGAAGAAATAACAAGGAGGTTGGCCTAGTCTCTATTCTAAAATATTCCCCAGTAGATAAGAGGCACTCACAGTCCTCATCTGCATTAACTGATAAATGAACAGCCTCTAACACAGCAGGATAGAACCATAAAAGTTAGGGAGTGTGTATAGTCATTTCCTCACAGCAGGAGCAGGGGACGTGGGTTGCAGTAACCCATACCAATGCACATCTCTCCTTTCCTTTTCCCAGGCAACCTAAATAGTAGGACTGTGATAAGAATGTGCCTCAGCTATCCTTTAGAGGATATTTAAGGCCATTGATTGGAAATTATAGTTCGGTGTTTACAATTAAGATGAAGGAGAAATCCACAGTAATTGACCTAACATCATCAGCCTGTAAGATTTAAGAATAAGCTTAGTATAACAAGCATGGAAGTTGATGAAACAAGACAAAGCTCCCCAGGTTTCAGGTTAAAAAAAGTGTCTATTTTTTTCATTCATCTCTTTACAGCTAGTAACAACATCAGGGTAACTTATTTACTAGAGCTTTCTACCTGAGGGACTGGTGCTTCTACCGACTTAGGGCTCTGAATTAGTTTCATTTCTATATGGTTCACCCTATTATAGCATACTATTAGTTTTCAAGATGCTATTTCAGAAAGCCAGGTTTCTCCACAGTTTCTCCCATTTTTTAAAGTTCTGATACCTACTATTTCTACTAGAGCCACTAGAATGTTCTCAGTGAAAGAAAAGAAAAAAAAAATCACCTCAAATACTGTTCTTTCCTGCTCACTATAAAGTTTGGGCCTTTTACACTTCCCAGATATATCTTCAAATACCTTGTTTTCTTCCATAAACAACAGACTACAAGGTTCTACCTAACTCCAACACAAAACGTGCACTAAGACTTATCTTTCCATCAAGGCTTTTTCTGTTAGTTAACCTCTCTGCAGGTATGCCACATCCCTCATTTACCAGATTGTCCTCCAGATGCCACCATAAATACTCAACAAGCTCACAGGTGAAGTATAAAACTTTTCTCTGCCAGTGGAAGATAATTCAGGGTTTGATGTTCACTGATCACACATTGCTTTGTGAAGCAAAGGCAATTCTTAACAAATCTATTTCCTTAAAAAAGAAAGGCTTTTGCTGGAAAAAGGGAATAGCAGTATATGTGAACTAGTAAAATTTTTACATGATCCTTAATATACTGTATGCTGGGAAACTCTTAGCTAAGAAAGATGTGGATTATTCTGAGATACATGGAATGAGTTAAATGGATAATGGTAAGTTACTTGGAGAGAGTATGCTATTAGTATTGGTCTCGATATTTCCATTCATGATCTTGATACCAAAAGCAGCAATGTGGTTATGGAACTTCTGAAGATGAGAACATTATATAGTAAGAAATGAGTCATCCTGATTACCAAAGTAATTGCTTTGAACTAAAATGCTATGTACATGTTTTTGGGACCAACAAATATTTCTGCTTTTACTTTGAAATCTGGAGGTTGAAAACAGAGGAAAAGAAAGATCTAAGTGACAGCAATAATTTCACAGTGAAATATACAACCAGAATCTTCATCAGAGGAGCTTAGTGCAGAAATATAGTCTTTAATGGGACTGACCAGGGTCCTGCATATACTTTCAATAAACAGTGATCAAGTAGGATGAAATCAAACTTCGAGATTTAGACAAGAATTATGATACTAAAAACAGAGAATCTTTTCAGTTACAGATGAAACTGAAGGAAGAATAAGTGTGCTTGAAATGACTCAGTGAATACAAGTAGACTGAATATTAGGACTTTAATAATCAGAAAAAAAAATCCATTTGACTATTCTTCCAATAGTTCAATTGCATTTTAAATCAATTTCATTAACTTACATGTGAAATTACATTTTACTGCCTGAAAAAAACAACGAAATAAACATTCCTTTCGTTTTACTCTTCCTATTACATATTAGAAAAACGATTTGTGTCAGGAAACATGTTAATAAGTAGAGCTTTGGAATCACTGTGAATTAGAAGAGACTTCAACGGGTCTGTTAGGATCAACATTGACAGCTAACTCAGAGACTGTCCTGAGAAAGTCTCAGGCTTTTAAAAACTGAGAATTATTATTTTTCTTTCACTTCAACATATCCTGGATGCCATATTACCAGAAATTGCAGTGTCTTTTCTGCATTTTTGACATTCACAAAAAATCTATTGTGAACACAAAGAAGAGAGTATTTATTGATGAACATTTAAGGTGGGAAGAGCACCAATTATGTCAAGGAACTACAACGTGCAGGAGCTTTGTGTCTTCCACTCCCCCCCACCCTCTTAAACTGTGTAAACATGCAGACTGAATGACTTGGTAGGAGCATGTGCATAGCTAACAGAGTTTTCTTGAAAGCTGCTTCTGGCGAGAGATGGGATGTCTTGAAGTACAATTACTTTTATGGCCCAGTCTTGATGGTTGTTTCAAGGGAGTTATTGCTGACTTGAAGGTGTGTTTACAGAGACTCTTCAAACCCGTATGCACATTTGTATAC
This sequence comes from Pitta sordida, assembly GCA_013390025.1. Classification (NCBI taxonomy): domain Eukaryota; kingdom Metazoa; phylum Chordata; class Aves; order Passeriformes; family Pittidae; genus Pitta; species Pitta sordida. Next base: position 57,066 of record WEKX01001329.1, read on the forward strand.
ATACTTGCATACTGACATGCTATGTTTGGATAAACCACTTCAGATAAACAAGAATCATCCAAAGTGTTTCTGTTTACTGAGAAAAGCCCACTCATGTACTTGTGAAAACCCAACCTTGCTGTAACAACCGGGCTTGCAGTTTCCTCATGCTCGTCTTCAGGATTGATTTGGCTCAGCTCTATCCCCTTCACAGCAACCAACTGCCACGGCAGAACATGGTTGTTCCTATCTCTTGTACTTCTTTAGTCTCTGCCTCCCGTCTCTCGCTGTGCTTCTCCCTCGGAGCGCTGCCCCGCCGCAGGCCGAGCTCGCACGCTGGGCAAGGCACATGCCCCGGCAGAGCACGGCCGCTCGGGCTGGCTCCCTCTGGCCCCAGCTCCCTGCTGCTCCTGCAGCTGCGGCAGGAGACACCGGGCTGGCAGGAGCAGCACAGGCCGCTCTCCCCGGCGTCACCGCCAGACACAAACCGGCCTCTTCCACGCGCACCCTTCGAAATACCCCGTATTTTCTCTGCCCCGGCGGCGCATCCTCCTCCTGGCCCTCCTCTGAGCTCCCAAAGCCACTGGCATGGGACGAGAGAATAGCGGCGGCTCTTGGGGCCGTGCGGACCCTCCGGAACCGGAGCTGGGAGGGGGCGGTGGCGAACGGGGGGCGGGCGCTGCCGGGGCCGCGTCCTGGTGTGTGAGCATGCCGCGCCGGGAGGAGGAGGAGGAGGGCTTCCTCGGCCGGGACGGGGGAGGTTCGCACTGGA
>WEKX01001329.1:65792-77843 GCA_013390025.1 Pitta sordida
GCGCTGCCTTGCTGCCTCTCCCGGCACCGGTGGATGTTAGAGGGAAAGAAACTTCAATACCGAAGCCCCCGCCCCGCCATAAGCGCACGGGGTGTCTTAATGTTGCAAAGTTAAGGTTTTTCCCGGCTCTAAGAATGCTGACCAGAGCTCGGACACCCCTTCCCCGCCATGGTGAAAGCACGCGCGAGTGCAGGACAGCGCGACCAGCAGGGCCGGGCCGGTGCGTGGGGGGGAAACAGCGGTGCAGAGTTTGGGCTGGGAACACACACACGGTCACAGCAGCCACTCAGAAACGGTTCCCTTTGCTCGCTTCTTGCCGAGAGAGACACGGGGAAGGAGCAGAGAACTGTCCCCACCGCTCCGGAGTTCCAGGGGGTGGGGCAGTGGGCGTGGCCTGCATGCATATTAACGACCTGCCGTTCTTCGCGAGAATAATGTTTCGCGGGGAGTGTCGCCTCTCCCTTTCCTCGCGATGGAGGAGGTATAACTGTAGTATGGCTCTTGTCCAAGTACTTCAAGTGCCTGTGACTTTGGAAGAGAACTCTTTTGTACCTCTTCTAACAACCAGTTGCCATCCAGGCATTTAATGACTACTTGAGAATTGTTTTGTTATTGTTGATGAGGACAAGTAAATTTATGAAAGGAAAAGAACAGGGGAATGAATTCTTTAAAAGCTTGTAAAGGCTTTTAATTCTTTTACAGTGCACCTTAGATGAGGTCATTATTCAGTTGATCTGTTTAGATTTCTGTTAAGGATATTATTTTTTTATAATGACTTATCCTGCTGCTTTCTGAAAAAAAACACTTGGGGAAGAACCTGGTCACTTCTAGAGTATTATCAATTGTAAAAATCGTCTTCATTCTTCTTCCCCAAGTCCTCACCCTGGCTGCTGTCTCACCACCATGCAAAAAGAGCACAAATCCTTAGCAGTGCAAGCAATACATGGGGTAGGGTTTAATAGTAAAGATAGTTCCTTTGAGTTAGCTGAATTCTTTGATTGTTAATTGGAAATGCGCAAGAATGGATAACTGCGTGCATTTTAACTTTTTTTTCTTCTGTAATACAGTGCATCCCCACTACATCATGACTTCTCCATTACAACCCTGACCATTTGCGAAGCAAATTTTTCGCAATTATGATTCAGCCATTTGCGAGTCGAGCCGCCCGACACATGCGCAATTGACTCTGCTCTGCCGAGGGGCGGTGCCGCAATGCCTGTGGGGCAGGACTCACCCCACCCTGCGGGGAGGGGGCTTGCAATGGTGGCACTGTGTGCCCATCCCTGAACAGGGAAACTGCCTCACGAAAGTAAGGCAAGCTGTGTGCTGGGAGGGGGCTTCTGTTCCCCCGCCATCTGGGGCTGTACAGGCAGCACTGCCCCTCTCTCATGGGACCGGTGGATGTTAAAGGGAAAGAAACTCCCATACCAACCTGATCCCTCCACCCTGTGGGCTTCTCTGGGCTGCTGCGGTCACTCCCACAGACCAAATTGCGATTGTGCCTGTGCTGACAGCCCCGCGCACGGCAGCGGCGGCGAGTGCACAGCGTGGCGGCAGCGGCTCGGGCGCGCGGTTTACTGCATCTCGCTGTGGCATTTAGAGACCTACGACACCCTGACCTGCTCCTGTGTGCTCCGCTGAGACCCAGCGCAGCACCACCACAAGACATGCCATTCCTTGTTACTCAAAGCCCAGTCAAAACCTGGGCAGTGCTGCTTCTACTGGAACTGGTGGATGTTAAAGGGAAAGAAACTTCAATATCGAAGCCCCCGCCCCACCATAAGCGCACGGGGTGTCGCAATGTTGCAAAGTTAAGGTTTTTCCAGGCTCCAAGAATGTTGACCAGAGCTCAGGGACACCCGTTCCCTGCCACAGAGGCAGGGCGAGCACATGTGGGGTGGCGCAGGGCCCCTGGGACTGTGCTGGGCCAGGGGGCCGGGGGGGGGAAGCAGCGACGTGAGGTTTGGTGTGCGAGCACACACGGTTGCAGCAGCCACTCAGAAACGGTTCCCTTTGCTCCCCCTGGCTCACAGAGCCCAAGGGGAGAAGCAGAAAATTGTCCGCACCGCTCCAGAGTTCCAGGGGGTGGAGCAATGGGCGTGACCTGCATGCATATTGTAGACCTGCACTTCTTTGCGAGTTTAGCGTTTCACGACACCTTTGGCATGTCCTGTTCCTCGCGATGGATGGGGTATAACTGTAATCTGATTAACTTCACGTGACCAAATATCAGTGTAAGTATTTTTTGATTGGTTATTAAAAACTGCAATTTCTGTAAGTGCAGGTCATATTTAAGTGAAGAACAGAGATTTAGGATGTTGTGATGGTGCGTCTTGGTTTTTCCAAAGCCTTTCTAGATTACCAGTGGTGTCAAGGCCTTAAGAGCACTGGGATTGTGCCATTCGGAAAGTTTACATTCCTCTTTATGTCCATCCCATCTGTCTTCTTACCCTTTTCTATCTTACCTTATTTACTTTTAACTTTTGTTTACAAATGGTAAGGAGATAGAGAGGTAGGCAGAACACAAGAACTCAGCTTTCTTGGAATTTACTGTTTGTATAAACTGTTACTTTAAATTCATGAATATTGTAGAGGGTTGATTTTCCCCAGGATAAAATTGCTTAAAAGTTGCAGGAAGTGTACAGGAGAAAATTGCTACTTGGAAAAAGATTGCTCTGAGCCTGAGGTTGTCTATTAAAAGACAATGTTCACTTCTTGAGCCTTTTTGTGTCTTGAAGTGCCACTTCCTTTAAAACATGCTGTATGCTGATACTTTAAGAAATAACCCCACCTTTCCTTGCCCCTCTTGTGAATTACTAGTTAGCTTCCATATACAGGGAAGCCAGAGAGCTGTATAGCTTACCTTACGGGAAATCGTTAAATAAGTAAGACGTGAGCTTTCCTGTAGGAGAGGTTGTGGAAAAGCAGGAAGTATGTGAGCATTTGAGAAACTGCTTCTGCTAAGATCAACATATATGTATAAAATACACAAGTTCATTCATAAAGTATTGTTAAAGATTTTACCTTCTTGGTAAATATAAATCATTCATAAAATATTTTACCTTTAGGTTAGGTATTAGGCAGAGGCTGTTCACCCAGGGAGTGGTCAGGCACTGAAGCAGATTCCTCAGAGAAGTGGTTATGGTACCAAGCCTGCCAGAGTTCAAGGACTGTTTGAACAATCCTCTCAGGCACATGTTGTGGTTCTTGGGGATGGTCCTGTACCAGGCCAGGAGTTGGAGCTGATGACCCTTGTGGGTCTCTTCCAACTCAGGATGATCAGTAAATGTGTACTAACTTTCATACTTTTATGAGAATCTGTTTTCCTACAGATAAACAAAGATTAACTAGTTACCTTAATGAAAAACTATAGTTAGCTTATAATAAGAATTTTAGTTTGCTCTGTGTACTCAGAGATGCTTTTGTGAAACTTGTCTTGTGGTGTGTGTTATTCGCGTAACAGTCAGTGCCTTCAAATATTGAGGTTTGGCATTTTCAGTATCTTATGAGTTGGTGTCTCCTTCTGAGTTGTGCTTTGAGGAGCCAGAGAGTGGGGATCAGGCAGTAGTCCAATAGTACAAAACAGACCTGAGAAAAAGAATTGCTGCTTTTAGTTGGTATTGGATCTGGTTAAACTGGAATTGGTTTAAACCACAACGAAGTAGGTGCGGTTAACTATTCAGTGGGAATATTAATTATAATATTCATTTTTGATTAATCATGTGCACACCATACCTTTACTGAGATATAAAGTGGCTAGTACTACTTCTTCCTATCTTTTCTCTACCTGCCCCTCCCCCCCCCCGCCCAGTTTCAGCATATTATTGGCTGAGTCTACATGTAAAACTGGGGAAAAATAGTGCAGTTTGATAAGCGTTATGAAGACCTGAAGTGATGTTTTTTGACTCACAAATTGCCATCTAGAATTACTGGTTATATTTTATAGATTGAATATTAGAGTACCTTAATTTGATATACAGTCAACCCTCTCTTTGGTTCCCCATTCGCAGTTTCACCTCTACTTGCTATGATTTTTCTGGGATTGAGGAGGTCAATTTTGCGGGGCATTCATGCCTGCACCTGCACGAACGGACACGCATGATGTTCAAATTAGGCAGTCATGAATATTCAAATTAGCCCCACCCACCACACCGCATGGAGTGCTGGTGCACTGCTGTGCTCATGCAGCCCGCCCTGCTCCATTTGGAGAGGATGCACTATGCCCGGGCCGCTTGCCCTGCTCCATATTGAGAGGCTGCACTACGCTTGGGCCGCTTGCTCTGCTCTGTGCAGAGAGCCTGCGCTATGCCCAGGCCGCTCGCTCTATGCCGTGGAGGTTGTACTGGGGAGCAAGCGCAGCACCTGCACAGCCTGCCCCTCGTGGGCGGTCACGGAGCTGTGGGAGGGAACACAGTGGAGATAGCCCCTGTCCTGCCTGGCCAGTTCCCAGTGGGACGAAGGCACCACTGCTTGTAATTTTTTGTTCCTCTAAGTCCCCGCTCTGCTCTGTTTCTCTACCCTGCAGTTATTGAGTCAAAACATTACAGCAGTATACAAATTGTATGTATCTTTCTTGGCTTTTCTTTACATATGTTAACTAAGACAAGTACTCTGATTAACATGTAAATCTACAAGCTGGCTGCTTTGTTGTTGAGTTGCATCGCCATGGTAACCATGCTGCCAAGACCCTGCTAGCTTAGCAAGGTTGCCCAGCCCCTCTCCCTAATTAAAGCTTACAGGCTCTGAGACCCCACAACTCCAGTGCACAATGGCAACTGTTGCCTTGCCAGTGGGGCCGAGCTCTTCTGTAGCCAGCCCCAGTGCTTGGAGTGTTCCCAGGACACCAACGTGAGCCCGAGCATGGAGTAAAGCCTTTGAAACTCCACTTTAAATGTGTGTGCTGTGGCAGTGCACGTAAAAGCAAGGTGGCAACTCCAACGGGAAGGAGCTTGGCTGAATCCCCCCCACCAGTTGCAGCACTGCCACCCGCCCTCTGCCTCCAGGACTAGTGCTAAGTCCCGGCATGTCTATCAGGGGCCACGCCTGCCTGAGCTTGGTTTCAGCGGTGCTGCAGGGCTTGGCATGATCCCTAATGGCTCCGCGGCAGCCTCAGGCTGCCTGCAGGAGGGAGGGAGCCCTCTCTGGTTGCGGATGAAACAGTGCTGTTTGCCCCACACAGTAGATGCAGCATGCAGTGCACGTAAAGAATCCTTCCCAGGGTCCCAAGTATGGCTCCTGCAGCCCTACTCCTCCCTACCTGCCCCTCTGCAGCTCAGACTGCTGTCCCTGCCTGCTCTGTTCAGAGCTCCATTCTCCCCTTCCCTCCTCTCCCCTCCCCAGCCCCACATCCCCAAGGAGATATTTACACAAACATCTCCTATATTAAAAAAAATTCCTGGGTTCCTAGATTTGTATAATTTGAGGATTTTTTTAATCCAGAGGCGCTCAGCATTGAAACATGTGAGCAGGATGGCAGCGGAAGCTTTACCAGTGCTGGCGAGCCAGCCATGTGTATCCTGTGGGAAGGAACATGCCAGAGAGGGCTCAGAAGTATATACAGCCCCAGCCCTGCAGTGCCTTCTCTGCCCACTGCAGCTGCTGCAGGGGAGGTAGCTGAAGCCTGGGACTCACTGTGGCGGTGGCATGGGCTCAGGGACCCCTTTGTCACAATTCCTGGGGACTCCCCAAGCATAGATGGGACAGAGGAGACCCGCTTCACTCCCCTGACTGCTCACATCACGTGAGGAGCTTCTGGGAATGCCCCACAGCTGCACCGGAGCTGAAGGGATGGGGCCATTGCCGGCGCAAATTTGAATATTAATGAGCTGCCATATACGTGTGTCCTGGTTTTAGGTTTTTTGCTACTTTGGCAAGGAGGGGGTTAACAGCTCAGCTCTGGCCTGGGCCCCACCTCTGCCAAGGTCACGAACAGAAGGAGATAGAGGCCTCTCTGTGAATAACATATTTGGGAGAGAAGAAAACAAAACTCAGTAGCAAGATGTAGGGGCCGGTTCAGAACCTACGTCAGGAGGCTGAGAGATCGAAGGCCCCCAGGCCCACGAGAGAAGGGGTAGAGATGTTCTTCCAGGCATCCTGCTGCTGCCCGTGAATTGGACCGACCATAGTGAAAACCTGTGGACTAGAGAGACAGGAACCAGTAATGCAGAAGCCGTCTAAGCCACGACTGAAGATGGAGAGATAAAGCTGGAAAAAAACTGCAGATGTTCTTTGGAGCCCAGAAACACAAGACAAGCCTGGAGCTAGCTGAGAACTCAGCAGAGATCCTTTGGACAGACTTTTTGTACATTGTGGTAGGATCTGAACCATGTACTTTGGGATGGGCTCATCATGACGCAGTAAAAAAAGCCAGTACTTTAAAGCTGCATCTGGTTTGTGACACTTGGACAACAGAGAATTTCGTAAGAGCTGTCGTCCTCGGGTCGAGATTTCGCTTGGGAGGGGTCATGAAAGACCTTTCCCTCTCGTGAGAGAGAGAGAGAACTTTATGGAAGGGCAGAGAGATGGTTCCTACCCTGGATCTGGTCAGAAATACCAACTTGCCTGGTTTACCCCTACCCTATGTTCCCCCTTTGTCTCCTGGTGAAAAAGGGGACTATTAGATCTGTTGTAAGAGAAGGAGGGGTGGGGGGAATAGGTTGCCTTTTAAATGATGCTTCCTTCACAGTTCTGATCTTGTTAGTTAGTAAATAAATCTTTTCTTTACTTGTAGTTGCCTTGCTTTTTTGCCTCTGACCAGTTTTATTTTCCAGTTTTATTTTCTAGTTTTTCTCCTCCAGGAGAGGTTGTGGTGAATCCGTGTCATCCAGCCAGGAGGGCTTCACGGGGGGGAGACAAGACCCACGGTATCGTGAAAAAAGAGCGTAGACTGTATTTGTTGATGTAACTCAGTAGGACTGAAGCAGCATGGAAGTAAATGCGCTTAAGCTTCTCAACATAGTTTCTTCTTGACAACAGTCAGTGAGTGCTTTGCCGTAGTTTTCACAGTTTGTCTTGCCACTGCTTTTTGTTTTTAGAAATTATGACGAGAGTTTTGTGTTGGAAAAAATGCTCTTCTTTTTAGAGAGTTTAAAATCATTAGAATTGTGGCAAATCACTCTTTGTTGTCATTACATGATCTATTTGGGTACATTTTCAACAAGTCAACAAAAAGCAAGTGTAGCATGCCTAAAGGGTGGTTAACGCTGACTATGGGAATTAATTGGTTGGTGGAGGAGGAACATAAGTAAATTTAGTAAGGTAAACATGGGCTTGCAGACTGACAAATGACAGAAATGTGTAGTGTAAGTTGCTAGTATAAGTCGAAGATTTAATGGCTATTTTTTGCATTTGTGCGTTTTGAATTTGCAATTATGGGTCAGTATCACAGTACTATCACAGTACTGTGATTGGTGGCTTGACTGCAAATTCAAATCATTACTATGATACTGACCCTGTATCTGCAAACCCATGTTTGCCCGGTCTTCAGGAGGATGCTGAAAAATTGTGAAGGGACAAAGAAGACCCTTTGAACAGTTGCAGAGTTGAAGAGCTCCAGCTCCTTGAAAACCACAAAGACAATAAGGCATATGGGGGTTTTTTGCAATTGCTTCATCAGAAGAGAAGGTTAAATGTTTAGTTATATCACAGGAAAAATGTTGATGGAAAATTTCTCTAAGAGACCAAAGTATATGAAGAATCAAGTGCTGGCAGAGTTAAGATTAGAAACCTGCATCTGCAAAATTAGTAAGATACGTACTTCCTTAAGACTGTAATGGACTTTTCATTGCTGGAAACTCTTAAATTGTTTTGATTTTTTTCCTCTAAGATGCAATTAGGTTCAGTTATATCTTTTGGACTTGAATTGTTAAGTCCTGAAACTCCTGTTCAGGGTAGCAAGGCTTGTTGATCACAATGGATTTTTCTTGCCTTAAAAAGAAATGTTTTCAGTCTACTTTCAAGTCTTCAATTTATGTTTCTTGAATGTACATGCATAAGTGAAACTTTGAAGTCTGGGAAGAATACACACTTAAGATATTTTACAGTTTAATGTTTCTCATGTTTAAAGTGCTTTCAAGTAAGGCATCAGATAGTTCCTTCTGGTACTCTCCTTACTTAGGTGTCATTATTGTGATTCCAAATGAAGGTGTTATGCTGTAATAAGGGTCTTAAGGGATGTTTTTTGTTTGTGGGTTTTTTTTGGTGGCTTGTTTTTGTTTGTGGTTTTTTTTGTTTTGGAAGGGATTGTGTGTGTGTGTGTTTGATTGGTTGGGGTTTTTGTTTGTTTGTTTTCCCCTTCTTAATTTTGAATATTATACTATATGGCTAACATTAGTGTATATATATGCCTGTGCAAATATACATTGAAATGAAACCAAACATTTGAAGATTGTAATACTACCTTTATTTTCGTATATACAGGTGCTAAATAAATAACGTTCAGTTCAAGTTGCTGTGTTACAGATATGTAAAGATAGTAAAGCTAACATTTTTGAATGATCCTTAATGTTAGGAAAGGGGGGTTAATACCTTAGCTTTTTTAGCCTGTTGAGATATCAATTGACTGAAGTGCTTAAAATGTTCATAGTTCTTGTATATGCAGTTAAACCCCCTTGTTCGCGAGGAAGGGGACAGCCCAGAGGTGTTGCAGAAAGCCAAACTCGCAAAGAAGTCCAGGTCGTTAATATGCATGCAGGCCACGCCCATTGCTCCACCCCCCCGGCACTCCAGAGTGCTGCGGGCCATTTTCTGCCTCTCCCCTCAGACTGTCAACACAGGGGGGCAAAGGGAACCGTTTCTGACCCCCCTCTGAGTCAGGTGACAACGCCCCCCCGAGAATCTGTTGGCTTTTCCAGGCTGCTGCGGCCGTGCTCCCACAGCACAAACCCCACGCCGCGGCTCCTCCACCCTGACTCCGCAGCTCCCCGACCCCAATGTGCATGCCCACAACGTCCCGGCATGGCATCTCGGGCTACCAGGGCTGCTGCAGGGCCGCAGCTGCCGGCTCGCGGGGGCTGTCCCGAGGTGGGGGCTGCTGCGGGGTGAAAAAATTGCTTCGCAAATGGGCGAGGTCGTGAAGGAGAAGTCGCAATACAGAGAGGATTCACTGTACATTGTTTTATCATTTACTATATGGCTGGTTTAATTTGAAAATAGACAGGTAACACTGAGGTAAAAAAACTGGAGGTATGTCTCCAAGCAAATTCTTATAGGCATAAATGCAAGCTTGGCAATAGACTTAATGAAGTTTTCTCACAAATACAGTGAGTATAATTTGCTTTTTGCCATGTGAACTTAGGACTACTGCATCTTCATGCTGTTTGGGAGTCTAAGGTCAAATGAGAAATCCAAAATATTTAATTTCATGAGGAGGCGTTTAGGCACAGCAGTACATTTCCTGTTTACATAGCCAAGTCTTCTTCGTATGCTGAGAGATTTCCTGATAAACTCGTGCAGAATTTTTGAGTTTGGACTTTAAGCTTTAGTTTCTGTTGCTTAGCTGGTTGGATATGCCATCCTTTGCACCCTGACATATAGGACATAACTCATTTTCCCATGGAGAAAGGAACTGAGAGGATGTTCATCTACATCCTATCACCAGACTGTAGGATTGAGGATGAAAATGTTAAGGTCATTTTTCAGAAATTTGTTTAGCATTTGTTTGTTCAGGTTTAATTGGGAAGTGAAAAAATACAAGTTTGCCAAAGAATGTTTTTTCACTGATTTTTTTTCTCCTGTACTCCAAGAGACAAATTGGTCTCTGGTCTAAATAGATTTAACCCACAATTTCACAGATCTACTCCCTTCCTTTGCTTCCATACAACCTAAGAACTTCTGGGTTTTGTATTCTTATACAATAGTGATAACTGTACATAATGCTACTCTTTCTGTTTAGTGCTTTCTTTGTGAAGTTGAAATACAGCAGGTTAAAATATGGTTACTATTATGTATTTTATATGCGCTGCCACAGCATTTCGATGTAATTACTTGTTTTGTTTATTCAGTTCATTTTACGCTTGTCTCTTAATGCAGCAAATCTCTCTGGGAGTGGTAATCATCATAAACCTACTAAATAACACTACAAATCATACCTTTCCCCAACACCAGCTTTCTGGCAGTTCCCAAATCATTTGTCAGTGAAAACGGCATTATGCTGTTACAGCTCCTTGTCACCAGCACTCCAGAGCCCCTTTGATGATCTCTGTGAGAAGCCAAAGTTGTCAATACACCTTGAGATTTCAAGAGTACATATTTTACAATATATCTATATACTAATATGCCTACTCTTGTCACTTGTCTTGAAGAGTCATTCTAAAGCACTGAGTATTGTGTTGCTTGCTCAAACATCAATTTTGCAGTGTTTTTTGAACGTTTAATGTACCCAGAGGAATCCATGATGTTTTAGCAAATGCTTCTGTCCTCCTTCTGTAAATTAAAATGGAGCTTAAGCAACAATGTATCTGTGCAGGTGGAATGAAACACAAGACAGCTGTGTTGCTCTTACCAGTGAGCACCAGTGGGTGGGTGTGGGGTGATGTTTTAGTGTCTTGATAGTTTTTGTTAGTTTGTTTGTTTGGTTTGTTATTATTGAAATACAGGTTTCCGGTCTTGTGAACGTAATTAACTTTGTAGATGTGTCAGCCTCTCTGCAGTCTCAGCGCTGTGCCTTCAGATCTCCACACTAAAACTGACCAGTTGGTGATCCTCACAGAAGTACTTAGCTTCTAAAACATGTCAGACAAGGAGAACCTCTAAATTGAGGTAGCCTTTTGCTATTGTTCCCCCAAGTGAATATCCCCTTTCCTGAAAAGGCTTTATCTAACCTGGGTTGGAATGACAGGTGTCCTCTTAGACTCAGAGCACTCTGTGACAGCAAACAAGAGGTTTCATGATTTAAGCATGCACTGCCAGGGCAAAAGTGCTTCCTGTGTTGTATGCCTGCTGCTTGGTTATTTTGTGTGATGATGACAATTTTTGTGCTACTAGAAATAGTAACCGTTGCCTGTATACATTGCCTGACCTGTTCATCTGGATTTGGATTTTTATTTTTAAAGACCTTTCTTTTCTTTCTTGATTACAGGTTTTGTCCCCCAGCTACTCTGAAAAGTTCTAGTCTAGCTTGTTTCTGTTTTTAAGTATTCAGATCTGTCACTGTGGTTGTCCTTCATCAACCTTCTTTGTGCTTTCTTTGTGATGGCAACTGTGCCCATTTTTGAGTTGGATTGCAAGAAACTTCATGGGCTATTCAAAGCATGACTCCATCAAAAACCAATCTCTGTTTTGTGCTGTCTTCTCTACTGGACCATAATATTTGTGACTGTTCACAGGTTATTATGAGTTGGAAGGGACCCACAGGATCATCTAGTCCAACTCCCAAGCGAACGTCCTCCTACCAACTAGACCATGTCACTAAACTCCTCGTTGAGCCTTCTCTTAAATACCCGGCTGCAGCCTCCCCTCAGGTAGTTGTAAACAGCAATGAGGTCACCTCTAAGTCTCCTCTTCTCCAGGCTGAACAACCCCAGTTCACAGGTTCACAGGTTATTCCGAGTTGGAAGGGACCCTCAGGATCATCTAGTCCAACTTCCCACCAACTAGACCATGTCACTAGGCTCCTCATCGAGTCTTCTCTTAAACACTTCCAGGGATGGTGACTTCACTACCTCCCTGGGCAGACCATTCCAATGAGGGATCACTCTCTCTGTGAAAAACCTCTTCCTAACATTCAGTCTAAATCTCCCCTGGTGTAGCTTAAGGCCATGTCCTCTCGTTCTGGTGTCGTCTGCCTGAGAGAAGAGATCCTCACCCACCTGACTGCAACCTCCCCTCAGGTAGTTGTAAACAGCAATTAGGTCACCTCTGAGCCTCCTCTTCTCCAGGCTGAACAACCCCAGTTCCCGTAGCCACTCCCCATAGGGCTTGTTCTCCAGTCCTTTCACCATCCTTGTCGCCCTTCTCTGGACCGTCTCAAGCAGCTCAACATCCTTCTTTAACTGGGGAGCCCAGAACTGCGCACAGTACTCAAGATGTGGTCTGACCAGCGCCGAGTGCAGG
>WEKX01001329.1:77849-88550 GCA_013390025.1 Pitta sordida
TTTCGTCAACCAGGCGAGTCACCAGATCATAAAAGGAGATTAGGTTGCTCAGGCAAGACCTGCCTCTCCAAAATCCATGCTGACTAGTTCTAGCTTCATGGTCGTTTTGCAGTTGCTGCATAATAGCACACAAGATTATCTGTTCCATGACTTTGCCCGGGACTGAGGTCAGGCTGACAGGTATGTAATTACTCGGATCATCTTTCCTGCCCCAGTTCCTGTAGCCGCTCCACATAGGGCTTGTCCTCCAGTCCTTTCACCATCCTTGTTGCTCTTCTCTGGACCCTCTAACTGAAGAGCCCAGAACTGGACACCGTACTCAAGATGTGGTCTGACCAGGTTGCTTATTGTTGAGTTAATATAAAATAACTCTTTAAAGTGATTCCAAGGTCTTTACAGGAGAATTAAAGCTACTGTAAATACCATCACCATGTGGATATAATTTTTTTTCATATGTCCATTAGTGTCTCCCTTCTAAATGTCATCTATCTCCTCACCTCCTTGATATTTAAGGTTGGCAAATGTGACCCCCATACACAAAAGCCACATACACTCTTTTTCAAGACAGAAAACAATGAAAGCTAATTATGACCACCCATATCAGCAGCAAAATGTGTTATTCACCCTTTTTCCAGTCTGATCGCCAGATTTTATGATAGCTCTGATAAATAGTAAGGCTCCTTTAACATTCAGAAAGGAATTATTTGGCAGGAAAAAGAAGTGTTAATAGTGATACAGTAATAAAGAAAATCTACTGAAGTTTCATTCTGTTAAAAGAATCTGCTGCAACTGAATTAAGTACTTGTTGCTGCCTTCATGCACTGGCAGTTGTGAAACCAGTTTGGTTGGTCTGTCCTGTGAGATTCCAGATCATTGAATATTTTACTGGCTTAAAGCCCACATCCTTTTGTGTTTCTTTCAAGAGATAAATACTTTCACACAGCTGGAATAGGCACTTTACTGAGTACAGTGCTTCCCGTATTGGCCCCGCGGGCCCCGCGGCCACGCCGCTGCTCACTCGCCCCGGCCCATGCCCTGCCGTCCTGGTGTGAGCTGCCAGTGTGGGGCCGGGCCCGAGCGCCGGGAGAGGGGGAAGCAGCACGGGGGTTTGCACTGTGAGCACACAGTCGTGGCGGCCTGGAGAGGCCCCCAGATTCTCGGGGTGGCGAGGGTCTCCCGAGTCAGAGGGGGCTCAGAAATGGTTCTCTTTGCTTCCCTGTGCTCTGAGAGTCTGAGGGGAGAAGCAAAATAGTGCCCGGAACCCTGCAGAGTTCTGGGGGGTGGGTCAATGGGCGTGGCCTGCATGCATATTAACGACCTGCACTTCTTTGTGAGTTTAGGGTTTTGCGAGGGCCGTCACCTGTCGCTTTCCTTGCGAAGGACGGGGTATAACTGTATATCAGTGTTCTGGACTCTTGTCTATGCAGAGTGGATCTCAGGAGTATTGTTTTGTGTTGGAAAGTGCTTGCAGAAGGATTTTGCGAGCTTTTGTGAATAATTGCTTGATAAGAGATATTGTGGTACATTGTATGTTTAGGGAGCTGAAGGATCAGAGTCCTTAATAGCTGAGCTATTACAACAGTCAGCAGGAGTCATGATTTCTCTTGACAATGTGTAGATTGGGTGTCCTTAATTCAGAAACAGTTAACAAAATGGACTTATTTGGGGAGACTATGTATTGTCATGCATGTTAGAGCTGAAGGTATCTGTAAAACCATCTGCTTATAGGTTTCTCTAATTTTAAATAGAAGAATTAGAATAATAGACATAGTTCCCCTCCCCTTCCCTCTCCCCTCCCCCTGGCTTACTTAGTGCTATGGATTTTTCTTCTTGCAGTTGATATTTTAATGTGCACTGTTTGATTATTTCAAGGAATCTAATATGAATGTTTGGGGAAGAAGGTGTTTTACTTGGCTACTCTGCAGTCTCTTGCATAATTGAAAGATCATAAACTGTTCATTGATTCATATTTACATATGTATGTACGTGTTCAACTGCAGATTAAAAAGGATTAGAGTCAACAGACATGGAGCTCTGAAAGGACCATCCATGCAGTTAAACATTTTACATGCTCATGGAAAGACAAAATACTGCATTTGGAAACAGCATCCAAAATCCAGACTACTGTTTGTGCTGTTTGTTTGGTTTGTATTACTCATTGTAAACAACAAATGTTGTCTAGACTAGCTGAAACTTTCTGCCTTACAGAGAATTCCTGTTTCATTTTAAAAGAAATGGATGATTTCAGGATTGTGTCCGGTTACAGAACTTGTTTGGTTTTAAGCTTGCTAGGAAATCCCACATTTTTTGGAAGGTATTATTTCATGGAAAAGTTCCCACTTGTATTAAATAGAGGCTAGAGAAGCCAACATGTTAAGTGCTGCTGGACTTTGGAAATGGAATCTACAACTCCCTTAAACCACTTTTCATTGAGAAAAGGGAGAGGAGGAGGCTGTTACGAATGGAAATCCATGCAGCCAAAAAAACGTGAGCCATGCAGAGTTGGTGCTCCAAGTGCAGTACAGCATACTGGAGAGAAAATAATGTTATGGAGATATTAGGGAGATTCTGCAGTCTTTGGATAAAAATACAGTCCTAGAGTTAAAAAAAAAAAAGTGTTATGAATAATATAAACTAACTGGCTGAGGCTCAAAGGTTTTCTATTTTTTTCTTTGTTCTCCAAGTAAATTATTGACTCACTATTGACTTTTCCATTGTGTGTGGAAACAAGATGGGAGGATATTTTCCAAAAGCTTTTCTATCAGCTATTTCAGTGTCGTATCTTTCAAGAAGGATTTTTTCCTATTTCTCTTGGTGAAAACCTGTCTGGGCTTCCTCTAGAACTTTTACTTTTACGCAAACAAAGACACTGTATTTCCTGTCTCTTCAATATTCCGCTGGACATTGAGATTGAACTATAATGAAGTTAGATTGAAATCTTAGTTGGAATTAATCTTAGTGGGAATTAAGATGTTTGTGAGAAAGAGAAATAATATTCTGCACATTTGAAAACTGATGAAAACATTTTATATGCAAAAATCTTGTATTATTCAAATGTAAATTCTTCTGATTCAGAAACATTAGAGTTTAATTGTGCCAACCTTGACAGTTCTGGTTTCATTATTTGTTTGTTTGTTTGTTTTTAAGTTGCTTGAACTAAAGTTTAGCAAGCATGTTTGTGAGGGGGATGTTTCTTTTTTTCCTGGAGACTGACTTGAAACAGAAAGCACTAACTTCTATAGCTGGAGTTACCAGACATTTTGGAGAGGCTGCATTACATGGGTCAAAGCAATGTTGTGCTTTTTTTTTTTAATATAATTTTAATGAAATGAGGATTTTTTTCCTCTCCTTTTAATATAAAACTATTTTTAAAAAATTATTCCCCCTTGGAAGTACTAAGTTGCAGAAATCTCCTTTGTAGAGACAGGAAAGTGTTGGGAGTTGCTTTGTTTGCAGCTCTGGTTATCATCTCCTCGTCTCAGGGAATGGCATCTGGAATAATGGGCATGAAGTAGGGAATAACAAGGCCTAATCACTGGTTTGGTGTGTTAGGCCTTAGGCAGTCTTGTTTTCATCATCTCCATCTATCAAGTAATGATGCTGAATATGACATACAAATGTACTTCTTTTGCTCTTTGTAGGTTTGGCTTGCGTGAAGATTGAGATAATCCTGTGTTCATTACTAGCCTTGGATGCTATGTAGTAAGCAACAGTGGTAGGAGGAGGGAGCAATACTAAACTCTGAGTTAAAAAACAAGCATTGAATAAATGTCCACATAGTGATTGCCTTTGTGCTAGGGACTAAGTTAGGAAAAGTTTTGAAGGAGGAGAGTGAAGATAATAAATGTGTGCAAGAAGTGAAGCTTTATAATCAGTTTTCATTTTGGCTTGGTAACCTAAAGCAACATTTTGTCAGCTGATTATTTATTAGTGCAGTTATTTTTACTGTTAAAAGTTACACTTAGTTTACCTCATAGCACAAATCAATAAACAAGTCCTTCCTAGAAAAATTGCAGCCTTATAATATAACTAGAGGCATAATGGGTCACATCCTCTGACTTTGGAGCAGTTGAAGATAATACAACTTCCATCTTCCCATCATTATGCATACACTGGAGAACATCTCCCGTGTTTCAGCCAGAAAGATAGAAAATTTTCATAATTCCTAATTTTTCAGTGTGAGCTGAGCTCCTTCTCCTTTGTTTTTGTATATTAATAAAATAGGTGACCCTAGATAGGTGGCTAAAGAGGGCTTTTCTGTGGTGGTGTATTGGTTTATCCATGAGAGTGATAACATCCTTCTAGCAGACAGTGGTGATCAACTAATGGTGTTTTGAGATATTCAAGCTACAGTCGGCCCTCTTGCACTTTGCATCCCCCATATTGCGGCTTCAGATCTTAGCGGTGTGATTTTTTAGCAATGAAGGAGGTCTCTTCTCGCAACTACACATGCGCAACCCGCCGCCAGTGGTGGCAGCGCAGGCGGCGGCGGTGGCACCATTCAACATAGGGCTTCGCAGAGCTTGATTAAGACCGCGGGTCCATGATATAGGAGACCCGACTGTACTGCAAACTATATATGACCAAGTCTTCCTACAAAGAGCATAAGAATGACTGTGCTCGGTCAGACATGAAACTTACATGGTGTTGTATCTTTCTCTAGAAAGGAGTGAGTGCTTTGCTGTGAGTTGTGTTTTTCTCTTGTGCACATCCCTGACTGAATAGGGTAGAGAATAAGAGCAGGCACAATGTACTGATGCTTCCACTGCCTCCAGTGCTTTGGGGCTTGAACATTTCCTGATCAAGTGGTTAGTTATATCTTTAATAGCTCTCAGTGGATTTTTCTTCTGTAAAGTTATCTAGTCTTTTTTTGAACCCACATAAATTTTTAATATTCATAACATCTAGTGGTAAGGAGACTGGTTATTTGACTACACATTTTAACAAGAAGCATCTTCTTTCTGTTTTTAGCTTCTTGCTATGTTAGACAGCCTTTGCTTTTACTTTAGAAGATACAGCCACATGTTCTATCCTGCTTGTGATTTTGGAGAACTCTTGTGTCTCCTCAGTTACCTTTTTCAGGCTGATTGCTCTGTGTGTGTTTCTTTAAACAAGGTATTCTTACCATTTGTTTACATTTACCTTTGCCTCATTTCCCTGTATCTTTGATATCAAGGATGGTATCTAGGAGTAAGACAAAATTTGTGCATAGTTTTTAAATGCAGGTCTCTCATGGCTTAATGGAGTTGTGTTAGTGATATTTTTGTTTCTTTACCCTCAGTTTCAAATAATTGTTACTATTTGTTTTGTTTCTTGAGGGTGCCTGAATGTAGAGTGATAAAATAACCTTGTTATTATTTAACTGTTTTAATGACAAAGTCTAATTTGTGAGCGATAATACTTAGTTTAGAACTCATTACACATAGTGTAATATAAACACTAGTAGTACTAATGGATGGTTAGGTTATTAATTAAAGGATATCACTGTGCCAGTAAGATAACAAGAGGATGCTGTCATATGTTTCTACATTTTTTTCTAACAGGAAAGTAGAACAAAATTCTGGAGAATTAAAAGTTGAAAAAAACCGGCAGATTAAATATGTAGAAGCCTAATCTGCCATTCTTAGAAGTTACTTGACTTCAGAAAAGCTAGACAGACTTCAGCAGAAGTTCAAGATCCTTATTTTTGTCTGATAAGTTGATTAAGTAAAAAAGTCGAGGGAAATGAATACGAGGGGTACTTTTGTCTTTTTTTTTTTTTTATTACAGAGAGCCTATTCTTTGAAATAGTTTTATACATAGCGAGAAACATCATATTAATTCTTTTTTTTACTGGAGTTATTTTTTTCACTCTCTGACTGAATGCAATAAATCTGACAAATAAGATGCAAAAACTATGTTTTACATAACTATTAAGGAAATATTGGCATCCAAATTGTAGTTAACTCAAAACTCCTTGGGAACACTCCTGAGCTATACAAACAGGAGCTCTCCTGTGCATTTCATTAGTTAATGAAGCATATATCCTTTGGCTGATATTTTTCTCCCATTATTAGAATGTAGGTATTTTGGTAAAAGATTTTTGAGTTACTGCAAAGCAACTGCAAGTATCTTAAAATTTAAACCCTCAAAAATGTATCTTTAAGGCTCGTAAGTGCTTTACGTGGCCTTCATCTCTGCATTTTCTGAATTCCTTTCATATTTTAAAGGTAGAAGAGGGTTTAAGTAGCATGTTAATCTTCTCTGCTATATAAAACTGATGTGTTTGCTATCCATTCTCTCTAAGCAGTGAAACGTAGCTATGTAGTGAACTGGCTCTATGGTAAGCTGAATGCAACTCCTTTAGGCTAAATTTGGTCAAGACATTTAGTGACATTTAATGTCACTGAACAAAATCCTGTTTGATTAGGGGTCTCAGTTCTGTCCTCTATGTCTGGAAGTGCAGTTCTCTAAACAAATGTTACTTACATCTGGTTGTGTGTGTGTGTGTGTAGAACTCTCACCGCCCACACTCTAGCTCTGTTACGTGCAGCACTGAAGTTCGTGTGACTCTGATATTAGTTGTTTGATCAAAGGAATCTAATCAACCATTCTATTCCCGAGCTCTAAGAGCCTGAAAGAATTTCATATAGAAAGTGTTTCATTTCCTTTAAAGCAGAGTGGTAGTATTTTTTCCTTTTCTAAATTAGCTAAATATACACATTTAATTTTTTTTCCTCTACTCCTCCTTCTGGTCTTACAACACATTTTACTTTGTTGCCCGAGTGCAGAAGACTTTGCCAGGAA
Organism: Pitta sordida; assembly: GCA_013390025.1. Taxonomy (NCBI): domain Eukaryota; kingdom Metazoa; phylum Chordata; class Aves; order Passeriformes; family Pittidae; genus Pitta; species Pitta sordida. The sequence continues at coordinate 84,636 of WEKX01001329.1, forward strand.
GAAGGGTGAGCAATGCTTCTGTTTCCCATGACCCTCAACTCTAATGTTGTTCCAAGAGCTCACTACTTACAAATGCCTTGATAACTGCTTTCATTCCTTTCATCCCTCCCCCGCTATCCAGCACAGGCCAATGTGACCAATCCTCTTCTGAGCAGCTCTCTTCACAGAATAGGGGAATCTACTTAATGTAAAATTGAAGATACATGTTGCTGAAATTTTTACAGCTAAAGATCTGCCTGATAATTGCTGCAGTGATTTATTCTTGGTTGTCCGAGAAGCAGCTTCCTAAAGTTCCCTGTTCAAACCAGCAATGACCCTATTCTTTTATTTTTCCCCTGGTTACATATTTGAGTAGGTGAAGTAGTGGAGAAGTTGCATTTAGTTCTACGTGTATGCAGCACCAAACTGGCAGAATTGATATTGTCCAAATAGTCAGAACTGTGGCTTATCAATGTGTTGCAGCATATGCTTTCATTATATTGTGAAATTTTATTCTTATCTATTGCTTTGTGTTTCACTGTGTGTAAACAGGAACATGCACTTTTAAAATGTCTCTATGTGCATGTTAGGAGTAAGAACAAAGAGGAAAAAATGTCTTTTAAAGTACGTACTACTAATACCTTACCTTGCATTAGAAATCTGGGAATTCCCATGTTTTTTCTGGCAACTCCCTAGTTGCCAAACAGGAAATCATTCTGTTTTTTCAACCTCTGGCTGCATCTGCTCTTTGTTTCTTTGTCCTGTTTTTTGTGGTGCTTTTCTGCCTGCTCACTGTCACTGGGATGTGCCAGGAAGAGTGAGAAATGAGGCAGCAAGCCTGATAAACCATGTTTAATTGAAAGAGTCTTGGGGAAAGATTGGACTGTGAACTCAGCTCCCTGGAAAAGGCTGACACTGTTCTGGGAAATAAACATCCATGGGGTGGGGGGAGAATGTGCAAGCATTTAAAATCCCCAGAAGGAGCAAGAGAAACTATGTTGAGGGTCAAAGCAAGTTTTCAGGGAAGAAAGTTAGGAACCTAGGCTGGATAATGGAGTAGTAGGAAAATATGCAGAAGTTAAAAGTAAAATTATATAGAAGAAGATAGGAAAAGCTAACAAAAAAAAAAGTGTAAGACAAAATGTTAACATTTCTAGCTTTTCCCTGTACTTTAGGATTTCTGTATAATCTTACTCTAAGGCTCTTAAATGGTTCATAATTCAAATGACTGCTGGAACAAACCTGTAATTAATTGTATTTGAAAAGGGGAGAGAAGCTGATGCGTGCAGTGTTTGATAGTGGCCAAACAGTTCTGTGAGTTAGATAACTTGGTGAGCTATCTGCATTAGTACTTACATCTGAGATTTTAGAGCAGTCGTGAGTTACATCAGCTTGAGACATTGCACAAGGCTCTAGCTGGTATTAATGTTAATATCCTTTTTTAGTGTGAGAATTAGCATACGATGACTAAGTGGGCGAAAGTTTGATCATGTGGCTCAGCTATAACATCTTGTGTGCCACTGTGACCCAAACTCTTCTGGTAAACAGATTAAGTTGGGGAGCAGCAAACTGTATCCCTCTGGAGAGTGTATCAAAATGTTTGAAAGACAGTCGGTCATTGAAAAGCTGTGTATACAGCCCTCAAATGAAGCAAGCAGCTTGATTGTCAGATACATCCTCAAGGAAGATGGAAAGGAGTGATTATTTACTGTATGTTATACCAGATACAGTTTTAGCTTCGTCTCAGGTGTGTTTCATGTGCTTTGCTGAGTGGTTAAAAAGTTAGGCTAAAGACTTGATATATTCCTGATAGAGAACTATGGAATAGTTTTATCCACACAGAGGTGTGGTGCTTTGACTCCGGCTGGATGCCAGAGACTTACCAACAGCCTCTCTCTTGATATAGAGTCTACGACATGAAGGTTTAACATGGGGATTTAGGGTCTACTGTCATAGAGAGTATGCCTGCTTGTAGATTTAGTCGCTTGCTTAAAAAAGTTTACACAAAGGGAAACTCCAATCACAGTACGTTCTGCATTTTAGCAATCTGTGGCATCAGCACAACATAGCCTGCAGCTTTGCCAAACAAATAGAACTCTGAACCAGACCTGAGGCATTGTTAAAGTGTAATAAAGTGGAACCAAACTAGCAACGAATGAGTTTGGTAATTTAGACTGTAGCCCAGAGTGTTAGAAGAACACCAAGGACCAACGTTGATGCAAAGAAGACATTTTTTACTTCCTCCTTGACCACCTCTAGGGACCACCAGAGTGTACTATGCAAGCCCAGAACAATTAGGGACTAATTAACATACGAAGCAGGAAGGGACAGAGTTTGGCTTTAAATATCTAATAAGCATATAGGAGATTACATAGTTCTAAGTGTATAAAAGAAGTAGTATCTGCCTCTGAACTTCGGGCATATCTGTGGTGATCCATAAAATAAAACATACCCTCTCATAATTACTGATTGTGAGACTCCTTATTTCCTCAAGTCAGATGTGACACTCCAGATGGGATGTCTCTCCGCTCAGCTGCGGGGTTGTCTGAGGAGTGGGTGTCCTAGGCGCGCCTCCGGACCCAATACAACAGGAAAAATACTGAAAGAGTACAGTTAAGTTATTGATATTCATTAAGATATTGATATTGATTAAGTATTGATATTCAATTATTTGAGAATGAAAAAAAGTTGGAAAATATGCTTGCTTTCAAATACAGAGCGCCCCCAGAAGTTGCAAAGGGACAGGTCTGGGCAGGTCCCACGAGTTATGCAATCTGTGAAGATACCAAACCCATGAATATTCAATTACCCCCCTGCCTGTAGTCACGTATTTTCCACTAATTATGTCTGGAGGGCAGTCCTGAGAGTGTGGCTCACACTGTAGCACCTCATTAAAGCATACGAAGTGCCTTTTGTTGCCTCCTGGCCATGGAATCCAGGGTCCGGGATGTTATGCGCACGTGTGTGGTCACACAACTCACTGAAAATCCAACCATGACTAATTGAATATGCGAATATGCGAACAATGAATATGTGAAGTTTCTCTGTATTTATTTTTCTCTGTGACAGAAAAAATGTTGGAATATTCCAGTCTTAGAAATAGTGGAATCTTTACAGTAGATCTTGGCCAAAAAGCTTACAGGATGAAAATAAACATATCTGCAAAACTGTCATTGTATAGAAATATGATTTCATTGAATGTAATTCAGAAAATAAAATTATATGCTAGAAATAGTATGTACTAAGTTATACCCTATAGCAAATGTTTACAATTTCAGAGGTAAAATGAAACTAAATGCTTTATGAAAATTTTAGCCATATTTGTGGAAAAATCTTGTAAAAAATTGCAGTGGTAGGAAAAGAAAATTTCTGTTCTTCTTTAAGCCATGTGATTAGTTGCTTGTAAAATGTAATTCTGTGAATATGGTTTGATGATTGGAAAGTTTAGGCTGTGGTAATTCCCTGCATATTCAGTTTGTTTTCTAATCAAATGCAGCAGTATTGTTAAACAACTTTATAACCTAATATATTGAGAAAGGATTTTCTAACAATGAGGTAGTGAGAAAGAAAATACAAGAATGTGTGAGTATTGAAACAAAATAAAATGACACCAATTAATATGGCAAAGAGCTATGAAGTTATATACAGTTATACCCCCTCATTTGCAAGGAACGGATCAGGCCATGGGCCTCAAAAAAGCCAAACTCACAAAGAACTGCAGGTTGTCAATATGCATGCAGGCCACACCCATTGCTCCACCCCTAGGCACTCCAGAGCGCTGTGGGCACTTTTCTGCTTCTCCCCTCAGGCTCTCTGAGCATGGGGGAACAAAGGGAACAGTTTCTGAGCCCCCGCTGACTCGGGAGACCCCCCCCCCACCGAGAATCTGTGGACTTCTCCGGGCTGCTGCAACCGCGCTCCCGCAGCCCAAACCCT